>WOVY01013032.1:0-10681 GCA_013436015.1 Rhipicephalus annulatus
TATATATTATATATATATATATTGTGGGCATTTAGTATACCAATCCTCTTCATCTGTACATTATCATCATTATCATGTGTTGCTCATGCCTCCTCATCGTTGTCACGTAGCATCATCATCTTGGTCCGTTCATCTCAGCTGTCGGCTGCCGGTTCTTCGGGCCTAATAAAGGTCTTCCAAACCAAGACCTCATACGTGGTGGAGCGTGCTGTTGGACCCCCCGTCATCCTCTCGACCACTCTACCCCCTGGAGCTACGTTCAGGTCGCCGCTTGGGCCAGGTGTCCGGAAATATGTCGCACCAAGAAGAGGTCGGTGCTGCAGCCGTTCCCACTCCGCCACCGCGTGCCGCGCCTTTTCACGTCATTAACAGCCTCCAGCGTGAGCCCCATCCCTTCGCTGGTATGCGCGGGGAAGATGTGGAGGAATGGCTGGACGATTTCGAACGTGTCGGCGCTGCTAACCGGTGGGATAACACCTACAAACCTCGCTTACGTGTCATTCTACATCACGGGTGTCGCGAAGACGTGGTTCCCTCAAACCACTACATCGACATCCCCGACTGGTCAGCCTTCAAAGATCAGCTTCGCCATGTCTTTGGCACACCGGCCGTTCGTTCAGCTCTCGCAAAGAAAGCTCTGCGACTCGCAAACAGCACATCGGGGAGTCGTATACATCCTACATCGAGGATGTCCTTTCACTTTGGCCGCCGGGTTGACACCCCAATGACAGAGTCAGACAAGGTACGCCAGCTTCTTAAGGGGATTGGACCCGTCGCATTCAATGCCTTGCAATCCAGCATCCGGCTACCGTTGCGACGTTGCGACAACCTGTCAGCGCCTCGAAGACTTGAGCGATGCGCCTACAACCGGACAGTGACGCGGCCCGTATTACGACTGATCCAAACCTACGAGAAACGAATGAGGGTGATATACGCGAAGAATTAGAATCAATGGGATTCACACTACCTTCAGTATGTACCATTCAGCCTTCTTCAAACGTCATTGCGGGATGTCATCTAGGGAGGAGCTTACGGTCCATGACCCATATGGCCCACCTGCAGCCCACTGGTCGATCGTACTCTCCCATCGGTTCTCGCATGCCGTCGCCGCACCAGCAGGCACCGTCAGCTCGACGTCGCCACACGAACGTACGCGTCGGTTGCTGCCGCACCTCCCAGAAGCTTTCCCACGAGCTTTGCATCACCACCGCCTGAGCCATCATCTGTCCCTCTCAATGCTCTCTCTCCCGGTGCATCTAACACAAGCTACCACCCTCCTTATCGATCGACTCGCCCTACGTGCTATTATTGCGGCTATCGTGGTCCACATTCACGCTTTGCGCAAGCGCCAGCAAGATGAGCGCCGAGGGTACGACATACGCGAACGGACTATATCGCAGGAGCCTTGTACCAGGGCCGTCGTTATTCGTCACCGCCGCGTCGGTCTCCATCTCGCCAGCATCCGCGCTGAACTGCGCAGTAGTCTTCGATCAACCAGACGCCGTTCACCATCGCCATACCGTCGCTCCTCTTCTCCTCTTCAGCCTGCTTCCCTCGCTTCTGATCGGCGTCCGGAAAACTGAGCAATGCAGTTTTTGGAGGACAAACTGCATTCCTACACAGTACCCAATTCCTCCAGCGCGCCCTTACAATATGATTGCAGTCTCAGTTGAGGGCGTGGACGTTGATGCTTTGGTGGACACTGGGGCTGGGTTTTCTATTATTCGTGCTGATTTGTGTACCCGTCTTCGAAAAGTCACGACGCCTTATGAATGGACCAACACTGGTTACAGCCCAGGGAACGATGATTCGCCCTTCCGCTCTTTGTACTGCCCGTGTGCTAATCGACGACATTCTTCATCACATACAATTCGCTGTGCTATCCCCGTGCTCCCACGAACTCATTTTAGGCTGGGACTTTCTTTCGTCTGCTTCCGCGGCTATTTGTTGTGCACAACGTGTCGTCCATCTTACTGACACAGACCCTTGCCTTAGTGACGAAACCTACAGGCCCACTTCGACTCATCGCTGCTGTAGACATCGAGTTACCCCGAACGAACATCAATTAGTCACAGTTTTGTCCAACGACGTCGACTCTGGTGACATTTTGGTCACTCCATCGCCCCGTTTGCCTTAATAAAGGCATAGCTCTCGCATCAGGTGTGGCTCGCTTTAACAATGGATCAGCTGTCCTCGCTGCTACGAACACCACACCAGATAAAATTTTACTGCCGCGGGGCACTACTGTCGCCTGCCGTTGCCGATCTGGAGCCTGTGTGCGTCGTGCCTCTTACCCCTGCCTCCTCTAAAGGCCATCCTGGAGATCATGTTGCTTCCTCGGCCTTTACAGCAGCCATCAACAAGGACTTGACAGAACTCGCCAGAAGCAGCAGCTGCTTGATTTGTTGCAAAAGCATGCAAACTGTTTTGACGTTCATTCATCCAGCCTGGGTCAGACAACTGCTGCAGCACATCGTATTCAGACCGGACGGAGCATCCATTGTGCAATCGTCGTCCGTACCGCGTCTCCCTAGCCGAACGAAAAAATCATTGAGGAAAACGTAGACGATATGCTGCAACGGGAGATATCCGACCCTCAACCAGTCCTTGGTCGTCTCCAGTGGTTCTGGTGCGTAAAAAAGACGGTTTCCGTACGATTTTGCGTCGATTACCGAGCACTCAATAAGATCACTAGGAAGGACGTATACCCCATGCCACGTATCGACGACGCCCCTCGATTCTTTACAAGGTGCTGAATTCTTTTCAAGCCTCGACTTGCGTTTCCGGCTATTGGCAAATCCCCATGCACGAAGAGGACAAAGAAAAAAACTGCGTTTGCAACCCCCGGACGGCCTATACGATTCAATGTTATGCCGTTTGGTCTATGCAATGCGCCCGCAACTTTTGAGCGCTTGATTGACACCGTACTGCGTGGCCTGAAATGGAAGACTTGCCTATGTACCTCGATGACATTGTTGTATTTTTCATCGACGTTTCCTCAACATCTGCAACCGCTTGGACGAGGTCCTGACTTGCCTTGCGGGCGCTGGTCTTCAAATTAACACCAAGAAGTGCCATTTCGCCAGCAGATCTATCAAGGTCCTCGGTCATGTTGTGAGCAAGGACGGAATTCGTCCAGACCCTGAGAAAACTGCTGCGGTGCTTCGCTTCCCTCGCCCTGACAAGCCGAAAGATTGCGAAGTTTCCTTGGTCTCGCCTCTTACTTTCGGCGATTCATACAAAACTTGCCTCCATAGCCGCACCACTACATAAGCTACTTGCTTCTGGTACGCCCTTTCAGTGGTCCTCAGGAATGTGAATCGGCTTTCGACAAATTGAAGAGTGCCCTCACGACCGATCCTGTACTTTCTCACTTTCACGATGGTGCACCGACCTTCCTCCATACAGACGCTAGCGGCCACGGTTTAGGAGCCGTGCTCCTCCAGCGCGACAACTCTTCGCGAGAGCGAGTCGTTGCGTACGCCAGCCGCGTCCTCTCCGCAGCCGAGAGGAACTACACGATCACCGAAGAAGGAGTGCCTCGCCATCGTTTGGTCAGTGCAGAAATTTCGTCCCTATCTTCATGGCCGACATTTCACCATCGTGACCGACCACCATGCTTTATGTTGGCTTTCGACACTCAAGAACTTGTCGGGACGCCTCGGCCGCTGGATTCTACGCCTACAAGAGTATGATTTTGACATCGTATACAAGTGTGGCAGAAAGCATAGCGATGCCGATGCTCTCTCTCGCTGCCCACTACCAGCGGCTCCCCTCAGCGTTTCCGCAATCACTTTGCACAACACGCCCTCGGAGACCACGTCTACGGCGGTTTCCTACTCTCGCCTCTATGGAACCAACTGCCTTCGGACGACCCGCACGATTTTTCTTCTCGACAGCTGGCTGACCCCTACTGTCGACGTATTATAGGCTACCTCACTGGCAGTTCCGTCCACCTAATGCGAGGCTCCGTCGCCAACTCTCGCAGTTTAAGCTGGACAACTCGGTGCTGTACCGCAAAATTTACCATCCTGACGGTCAGCGCTGGGTTCCCGTTCTACCCCGATCGCTTCGGTCCGAAGTCCTCAGAGCACTTCATGACCATCCGACGGCAGGTCACCTTGGTTACCACAAAACCTACGATCGCCTTCGAAGTCGGTTTTATTGGCCAGGTATTACCACTAGTGTAGCTCGGTACGTTGGGTCCTGCACTACCTGTCAATCTAGAAAACTACCCACATCTGCTCCAGCCGGTACACTACAGCCTCTTCCGTGCCCAGCCACTCCATTCGAAGTTGTAGGCATCGATCTTTATGGCCCCCTTCCAGTCAGTGCTGCTGGAAACCGATGGATAGTAACAGCCGTTGACCATTTGACGCGCTACGCCGAGACGGCATCCGTCACTACCGGTTCAGCTTCTGAAATTGCCGATTTCATCCTCCGAGCCATTATACTGCGTCATGGTGCTCCACGTGTATTGCTCAGTGACCGTGGAAGGGCCTTCCTTTCACAAACTAGTGAACGAACTTCTTCGCGCTTCCGGCACAACTCACAAGACTGCCTCTAGTTATCATCCCCAAACTAACGGCCTCACTGAGCGATTCCACCGCACTCTTTCTGACATGATCGCCGCTTACATTCAACCGGACCACAAGAACTGGGATGTAGTCCTACCATTCGTCACTTTCGCCTACAATACGGCTATTCAGCGGACAACCGGCTACTCACCATTTTACCTAGTTTATGGACGCTCCCCTACTTCTCTCCTGGACGTCTCTTTCTTTACTTGCCATGTGGATTCATCTCCATCCTCTTCAGAGGAATACGTTTTACGGCTCGCAGAGAGCCGCCAACGTGCTCGTATAAACACTGAAGCCCGACAGCAAGACAGAAAGCTGGTTTATGATGAATCCCATCGTGCTGTATCCTTTCAAACCTGGAGACGAAGTGCTTCTTTTGACGCCTATTCGCACACCTGGTTTGTGCGACAAGTTCCAGCCCCGGTTTATTGGGCCGTACACAGTTCTTGAAGAAACTTCACCAGTGAATTATCGTGTGACGCCACTTGTAGCCCCAGCTGATCGCCGTTATCGAACTACTGAGGTCGTCCATGTCTCCCGTATGAAGCCCTTCATGCGACGTTCTTTGTCCCCTTGACATGCCGCGGCCAGGCGCCGTTTTCACGTGGGGGGGAATTAGTGTGGGCATTTAGTATACCAATCCTCTTCATCTGTACATTATCATCATTATCATGTGTTGCTCATGCATCCTCATCGTTGTCACGTAGCATCATCATCTTGGTCCGTTCATCTCAGCTGTCGGCTGCCGGTTCTTCGGGCCTAATAAGGTCTTCCAAACCAAGACCTCATAATATATATATATATATATATATATATATATATATATAGTATATATATATATATAGTTTTCGACAAGCGGTGGTGACGGATGAAATCTTGTCGCTCATCGCTGCCGCTTGCAGGTCTCGCTAGAAGATTGCGTGCACGCGAATGAGCCTTGATACTAAGTTTTAGAATACCGTTTGCAAGCGCTGTGGGCGTTGCGGGCACAGCGGGCGCCGTATGAGTTTTAGAATAGCGTTTGCCCCTGCTGCGATCCGCAACGCTTGATCGCAGCGACAGCGTAGCCTCGAAACCCGCGCTTGCAGGACACATGCGGGCCGCCATCACCGCCCGTAGCCTCGAAACCAGCGCTTGCGGGCCACTTGCGGGCCGTTATTACCCACACGAAATTTCAGATTTTTCGCGGGCGGTCCGCGAACGCGAACGCCAGTCACGTTACGACGCATGCGCAGTGGCAGTAACCGCACCGCAAGGGCTCGCGGTGCCCTATTCTAAAGCTCCCTAATATTGTGGGTCAGCAACAGCGACAGCGAAAGGCGCCGAGGCTGTCCAGTTTGCTTGAATAGGTGTGTTCTACATGAATAACAAAACAAATTTACAACGACAACGCGATACTTTCTCCAAGAAAGTGTTTCTTCTGGCCCGCACGTACGAAGCCAAACCGCCTAATTTTTTTCCCAGTGTGCCAAAAGAATACTCCGTCAATGCTGGCACAACTTCGTCAGTGACACATCATACAAAGCGCGAATCACCACGGTTAAGCAAATTAACTAGTCCCGACACGCAATTCGGTGCCAGTCATGCAGCTCGCCTGCGTACAGCAAGCTGTGCGATTAAGGCACATGACCACAAAGAACGACGGTTGAACGTCGCCGGTAAATCTCGGCCAATTTTAGCCAGTATAATATAGTACTCATAGCCACTATAGCCAGTATAGTAACGAGAAAACACAGCTTTGGGGCATGTTGGTGCCGAAACGAAACTCAGGCGAATGGGCCGCGCAGTGAATCGGTGATTTGTGTACATACGACTTCCGTGGCACCACAAAAGCTACCAAGTTATTGCACCTTACCGTGCAACGGTTTGACAGGAGCCGTCGAGTCTGTGACGATGCAAACTTGTCACGCCTGGACGTTGAAGCAAAAAGCCTCAGTAGGTATCGAAGGAAAGCCGGCGCGCCACCATTTCCCGGCAGAGCTAAAAGAATGTGTTTGAGCGCGAAGGCGTCGATCGGCCATGCGGATGCCGAGCAAAGAAGTAGTGCGTTCCAAGTTTTAAACGCCTGAACAGCTAAATCTTTGGGGCACAGGCATATTTGAATGGTAGAATACAATCACATTGACCAAGTATCAATGAGAGTAGGTAGTAAGCCTTTACGAATGCAGACGACAAAGTACTATTGACATGTCGAAGCAACTAATTTCACCTCACCTTGCGCAGGTCCCGAAGTCCAGAAGAAAAATTTCCGGGAATTCACAACGCAGGGCTGCTCTGTACAAAAAAGTATTCTAGGGCCTATCGGGGCGTGTAGGACCGTTAGTTTGTTGAAAATGTTATTTGTGGCACCAAACATTCACCATGAAGGCTGGAAATGAAGATAGTACACACTCAAACGAAAAAAAAACTGTGTAATAAAAGATAACTTGGATCCATATAGCTAAAAAAATGTGTCACTGACACAGGCCAACCGCTTCCTTATAACGCTAAACAATTTTGGTTGCTCCCTCTCCGTCTCTTCGCTCCTCTTGTCACTCTTTCTGTCCTTGTCGCTCTCTCTGTCCTTGCCTCTTCTTCTGTAGTTACGTCGAAACTTGCGCTGTGCAAATATGTTGATTCCCGATCACCAACTAGCCCAAGCATCTGTCTCCTCTTGTCTAATACAAACTTGTTCGAAACCTGGCACCTATGATAAATACGTAAGATACGCCGGAAAATGCGCATCGTCTGTTTTTCCTATGGTGCTGGAATTTCTCGCAGGTGATCGCAGATAAACCATGTAATTTGTCTTGTAGTAATGACTGCCTGAGGGCGCATGCGAATAGCATAGTAAAAACAGAGCATCTTCGAGCGCACGTTAAATCATGCTCATGTGTGCCGTTTTTCAATCAAGTCAAGAGCAGGAGTGAAACGGGGGTAGGGGGAGCTATTAGGAGCGCTTAAAATTACAGAGAAGAATATGTCTGCGTCAATGACACGTCATTCGTTGCTTATGGGTCTCAGTTATTGTTTTCTTTTCAACGACATATTGAGCGCGAACACTTATTGTCGTCTAGTTCTGTTTACCATCAAGCCCAATAATTGCATTTTTTTTCAATACACAGCTTTCTGGATTACATGTATTTCGTCACTTCTTCACGTATATGCGCATGCTCGGAAGTTTTCCTGGCTTGCAGCCTTTGCTTTTAATAAACAGTTCAATGATGATTGATTGATTGATATGTGGGGTTTAACGTCCCAATTGATTTGAGTGATATGGGGGGTTAACGTCCCAAAACCCGCATATGACTATGAGAGACACCTAGTGAATGGCTCCGGAAATTTCGACCATCAACGTGCCCCCAAATCTGAGAACACGGGCCTACAGCGCTTCCGCCTTCATCGGAAATGCAGCCGCCGCAGCCGGGATTCAATTTCGCAACCTGCGGTTCAGCAGCCGATTACCTTAGCCACTAGACCACGGCGGTGGGGCGGGTTTAATGTCCCGAAACCACCATATGATTATGAAAGCCGCCGTAGTGGAAGGCTCGGAAATTTCGAAATAAACAGTTCGTAGTTTGCGGTCATTTGTTTTACTACCTTTACAGTCTTAATGTTTCAAGCTGGTGATCCACAAATAACAAATTCGGTAAACTTACACATCCAACTCGCCCAGAAAGAGCTCATTTTATTTATTCAAAAATACACTACAGGCTTCAGTTTGATGGGGGCAGTACAAAAAGTGAAATATTGGAATCATTCACGAAATACAAATAAAGAAACATACTTAATAAACTAAATGACAGGGCAGTACAACAGAAAGTATTTGCAGCAACAGTGGTTGCAAAAAATAATCGCAACACTAGCCAAATAAAACATAACAGGAAAACAATAACTGGGGGCATTATCTATAAAGTATTGTTAGTCAAGCAAATCTCAGATTTTATACAAATATTGATCCATCAAGAAAATTAGAAAAAAAAGAAAAACAAAAAAACCGACACAGTGGTGTTTTAAAATGATGACCTGAAGTACAAGAAAGAAAGATTACTATGTCACTAAGGACATACAGGTATAATGTAAGATTTCTTTGTGCTTCCCTGGCGATAAATCTAGTCAACGCGTGACTAAACGTATTAGTGTTAACTAGACTGCCGATGTTATCTGGCAGGGAGTTCCAACATCGAACAGCACGTAGAAGTGCTCAGATATCAAATGCATGTATTTGCCCGTAAATGCGCGAAAAGCTACAATAGTTATTAAGCCTCTGTGACGTAGAGTAGGGTCGTTTCAAGCATGCCAGTGGTCTGATGATGATTTGTGGGGTTTAACGTCCCAAAACATTCCAGTGGTCGAAATGAGTGAATAAAAATGTGAAACAGTGTCAGCAAGGCTATGTCATGGTGAGTACTCAAGGTTGCAATGAAAGGTCAAGTTTGATTGTGCGATACCAGACTGATACTTGTAATTTTTGGAAATGAAGCAACTCGCGCTGTTTTGAGGTTCGTTCTTACACGTCTATCAGGTACTTCTATTGAGGAGACCAATAGGGGAGGCGTACTCGTGTTGAGGGGGGAACAAGAGTGATGTATGCTGCCTTACGTATACTCGGAGGAGGAATTTTTAGATTTCCATGCGGCTATCTAAGACTCGGGAAGCTTTAGCTGATACGGAGATGGTAAGGTCAGACGAAGAAAGATTTGAGGTGAGTGTAATTCGTAGGTATTTATGCACCACTTATATGGTCTGGGATATCTTAAAGAGCCAGATGATATTCTGTAGTTTCCATTGGGCGGTTGACTATGCTGTCGTTGGCAAATATTCTTATAGTAGAGGACACGTTATGTGGACGATCGTTGATGAATATGAGAAAAAGTGAAGGACAGAGGACGCTTTCCTTTGGTTACACTAAACAATACTTTATCTGAGGAGGATGAGAAGTTGTTTGCAATGGCGAATTGGTGGACGATTAGAAAGAAAGTTCCAGAGCCATGATAAAGTGATACTGTCCAGTTTTAAGAGCTGAAGTTTTGAATGAGGCGGCAGTGCGCGACGCGGTCGAACGCTTTGAAAAAGCAAACAAAAACTGTCAGTTTGTAAGGTTCTTGCTGAAGTTTGTGTATAGGTTTGTTGTAAATTCAAGCAACTGTGTTCACAGGATATCATTATCATCATCATCATCATCAGCCTGACTACGTCCACTGCAGAACAAAGGCCTCTCCATGTTCCGCCAGTTAACCCGGTCCTGTGCTTGCTGCTGCCAATTTATACCCCGCAAACTTCTTATTCTCATCTGCCCACCTAATCTTCTGCCTACCCCAACCCGCTTCCCTTCTCTGGGAATCCAGTCAGTTACCCTTAATGACCAGCGGCTATCCTGTATACGCGCTACGTGCCCTGCCCATGTCCCATTTCTTCTCTTGATTTCAGCTATGATATCCTAACCCCCGTTTGTTCCCTATCCACTCTGCTCTCTTCTTGTCTCTTAAGGTTGCACCTACCATTTTTCTTTCCATTGCTCGCTGTGTCGTCCTCAATTCAAGCAGAACCCTCTTTGTAAGTCTCCAGGTTTCTGCTCCGTAGCTAAGTACCGGGCAAGATACAGCTGTTAATACCTTCCTCTTGATGGATAGTGGCAATGTACCTGTCATCATTTGAGAGTGCTTGCCGAATGTGCTCCACCCCATTCTTATTCTTCTAGTGACTTCAATCTCGTGGTTCGGCTCTGTGGTTATTACCTGCCCTAAGTAGACATAGTCTTTTACAACTTCAAGTGCACTATTACCTATCTCGAAGCGCTGCTCTTTGCCGAAGTTGTTGTACATTACTTCGTTTTCTGCAGATTAATTTTAAGACTCACCTTTCTGCTCTCCTTTCTAACTCCGTAATCATGAGTTGCAATTCGTCCCCTGAGTTACTCAGCAATGCAATGTCATCGGCGAAGCGCAGGTTACTAAGCTATTCTCCATTTACTCTTATCCCTAACTGTTCCCATTCTAGGCTTCTGAAAACCTCCTGTAAGCACGCGGTAAATAGCATTGGGAAGATTGTGTCCCCCTGCCTTACACCCTTCTTGATTGGTATTTCTGTTGCTTTCTTTATGAAGCACTATGGTAGCAGAA
>WOVY01013033.1:0-268186 GCA_013436015.1 Rhipicephalus annulatus
TGGCGCATCATCGCCCTTCGGTCATGAGTGTATAGAGGGCAGTTACCGCTACCAAACAATTTCTCATTGCACCGAAGTCTGTCTAGCGAATGCTTTGCAGTGCACGTTGCCAGGGTGTTACGTTCAAGCACCAATGCGGGCGTATTTCCGAGTGCTTCCGAATAGCCTCATGAACCTCTCGCAGAGAGCCAATCACACGCGCCCTTGGAGACGATAATGAGCCGCGCACACGCCATCATTGCCGACAGTTTCGCGACCAAGACAGCTCACGAATGGGGGCCGTATACAAAAACGGACACTGACCATGCAGCAATAAGGTCAGAGGGCGCGCGCAGATTGTTGGGCCACGGGGCCAAGTACCACTGTAGCTGTCGGGATGACGCAGGCATAAACGTCCGTAATCTGCTCCACTCGAATGACGCCAGTAGGCGTGTGTGAACACAGCTTACTGGCGTCATAGGAATATTGCTGTTTATCATGAAATAATGTAGGAAAGCGAATTTAAGCGACAAATAGGCGGCTCGAGAGACACAGTAAAACTACTTAGACAGCGTCAGTGATGCACTACTACTCCATTATTTTTTTTTTTGCAAGCTTCTTTTTACTACGGTGTCCTTTGCATGCTCCTTGAATATGTAAGTACCCTCATTCATATCGTCCTTTTTCATGAAACGCTATTAATACACGTACTTGATTAGTGTGTTAAACGCTCACTCAATTGGCATGCTACTGTGAAAATTTTTCTACACGACTGTGAGGGACTGTGTGTACCTACATAGATCAGCTTTAACTTGGTGTTTTCACTCTTGACCGTAACGATAAGCGATGACCGTGCCCTTCATAATCGGAGGCAGCTTCAAAGCACTCAGTCGTTATACAACTCGCATATTGAGTTTGCTCGTGCAGCACTACACGTTTGCCACGCCATGTTCCCGTTCCATCACAGGTGATTTCTTGACTGAGAGGTCGCCTTTGTAAAGGCGTTTACAGGAGCAATTTCAAGCACTGCCTACAATTTATGCAGCGCGTGAGAGTTGAAACGCAGCTGGGATCTAATCCCGGCTGCGTTACGGGAGCATTTTAAACGGTGTCTTTTCTATTCATAAGTTGGTTTTCCGATGTTAAACCTCACATATCAATCATTATCAATAATAGTTGAAATCCGGAGCCTTCAATGAATTCTGTTATAATCATATGGTGGCTTTTGGACGTCAAAGCTTGTATATCAATCAATACCAAGTGAAGTAGTAAATTGGGAACATACTCATCACGATCAGCGCACAAGAAGACAAGAACTCAAGGAAGGGCACGACACAAGCGATGTATAACAAGTGAAAGTTGAATGAAAGAATCATGTCATTTATGCAAACATTAAGGACATAAAAAACATTGACGCCTTCCCACCCAAGAACGTAAGCAAGTATGCTGTAGATATGCAGTCTGAACATCTGTGAGATTACCTGAACGTTGGCTCACGCACCTCTGTTCTGTTTTTTTTTATTTCATGCGTTTCAGCACTTTATTGATTTTTTGGTATTTTTATGCGCTGATCGAGATGAGGTTATTCAATATCAATCAGAGTTGCAAAATGTGGAGGTGCTGTAAGATACTTACCCTTTACAATAAGTTCAGTCAATATTCATCATTTCTTTACTGACGAGTTGCACCTCACGTATATTGGTTGATTGATGATTGATTGATATGTAGGGCTTAACGTTCCATAACCATCATATGATTCTGAAAGATGCTGTAGTGAAGGGCTCCGGGAATTTCGACCAGCTGGGATTTTCGACGTGAACCGAAATCTGAGCACACAGGCCTACAGTATTTTCACCTTCATCAACAATGCAGCCGAGATTTGTTCTCATCACCTGTGTATCATCAGCCGAGTGCCAATAGACCACCACGGAGCGGCTCGCTTATATTCACGTGGCATAGGTTGACGCATCATGTCATATACGATGCGTGATGCCCGGTGGTTCTGAAACTGCGCAGCCCATACAAAATGATTTGTCATAATAAGAGGTCATTACAACTATTTATTGATTATTCATTTTTGAGACGAGAGCTTTGAGTGCCTCATCAAACACGGAACTTGACCGTACTATATCAGTGGAGTTGGGAATAAGTGACGCAAAGAGATATGTTATGTCGTCACGATGTCACGTCACAAAGAGACACACACAGCCAAATTTTGTTATATGATAGTGGCGTCATCACATGAGCTTGCAGCTAAGTCAAAGTTCGTTCGATCATGGAGGCGATGCGCAACGAGATGAGCTGCAGGAACTTTTCGAAGTGTGACCGGGGCATGTCCAATACGTCGACAAGGAAACAAAAGGGGATGGCTTTCGCCTTGAAGTCATCTTAAGTAAATGCATAAGCAGCCCTGTGAGTTTTTGTTTGTTGCAGCCGACCCATTGCCTAAGCTTTAGGCTTCTAAAGTGATAAACGTGAACGCTTCAGAGTTACCCACCCATTATGCCATGGGTCCCATTTATTTATTAGCCGCTAGTCACTTGCCAGTAAACCAGCACTTGCACCAATTTTGTGTGTAATAAAGAACCCACCACCAACTGGTCATAATAGTTTTTACATCGTCTGGTATATCCATTTGCTTTTGTAACCTCGATAGCAGTGAAGAAGCTGTGATAACCCCTTTCACAAAATATTGCAGTGGGGCTTACGGAGATATTGCATTTAATAAGGACAACGTGTGCGAGGTGTCAAACTGAGTAAGCTTTTTTAGTGCTCTTTTGATCACAAATTAAGCCTAAGCATGGTAAAGAGAGTATACTTATATCTACTCGATGAACTGCTAGTTTGCAAGTCCACTCCTTGCAGCAAGCGCCCTATAAAAGTTTACCGTTGTCTTTTTAAAGGTATCTTATCAAGGCTACGATGTGAGTGCTCTCAGTTCTCCGAGCAGGGTTTCAGTTTTTTTTACTTTGATACATATAAAACGTACATTTATAACAACTGAGCTTATGCCTTGCGTATACTTGGAGGCTTTCTGAACTTCCAAGCCTTTTCTCATCCTAGTTTTACAATCAAATTTTATTTGCATGGCAAGACTAGAACATAGAAGGGGCTAGACTAACACAGGGAGACTCACAAGTCCTTTTGCGAGCTAATTCTGCCCAGTAAACCTGTCTCGAAAACAACAAAGAGCATAGAAACGTATAGTAGTCTGCTCATCATATTTACCTAATTGACCACTGGCTGCCTGCATCAATAATTCCACGGCAGTTCCGTTCATACATTTCACAGTGGAAGAACATAAATAGCTTTTGGACGTTTAAAAATCTGGAGAAAGTTAAGTAAAAATCTTGAAATGGCAGAGGGTAAGAAATGCTACGCCTACTATAAATAAGAAACAGGGTACGAAGACCCTGAGCACCATCTGAAGGCGTATTAATTAGCAATGAAAATAACCAACTTGACAGGAAGTATCAGTAGGGAGGTGTCTAAAGCACACGTCTGTGCTATCTCATTTCAAATTATACTGCATCATTACCGTGCGAAATATATTTATTATCGTAATAAATATATTAGATATTATTTCTTTATAGCTGCCTTGGTTTTCTACGAACGCGAATTGCGTAGTAAGTGCAGCTTTCTCAAGTATTGACTTTTACAAACAAAGGTTTTGTTTACTACTTGAGTCTTGTTTTGTTCTCTCTTTATGACATTTTATATGTGACAAGGTCACATGTGTTCCCTCGGGAATACACAGTAAAGCCTAAGTATAATAATAATAATAATATTAATAATAATAATAATAATAAACAAAGCTTCTAAACTTGCACCACCACCCAGTTTGCAGCCTGGAAGGTGAGCGCAAAATTCAACTCCAGTTAGCCTCTTCATCCACAGTGTATTATATATATATTATATATATATATATATATATATATATATATATATATATATATTATATATATATTATATATATGATGAGTATGTACATATGACGATGACGCTCACGAACAATGCTCACACCTTATTTCCCCCCCACGCTTGAGCGGCCAGCCCGGACGCGTCTTAGACGAAAACGGCTACGTCGAACGAATGGCTTTCAGACGCGATACGTGGAAAATCTCTGACCAAACGAAAGCGGACGATCCGAAGAAAGGTCGCTGGGAGTGACATGGTAGTTCACTGGTGACGTTTGTTCGTTGATTGTAATAAGGTCCAAAGAAGCGTGACTGAAATTCATCGCACAATCCTGGAGTCGAATGGGCGTCCAAAGCAACACTTCATCTCCCGGACGAAGGAGACATCGCGATGAGAGCTGTCGTAGCGTTGCTTGCGATCTTGCTGATTGGCTTCTGTATTAAGGCGAGCCCGTTGCCGACATTCCTCGAGCGTTTGTGATGAACTGCTCTGATACGGTTGCACGAGGCGTCGGTTGGCACATTTAGAAAAGAGACTTCGATGGTGAATGGCGGTGTACGGCCGTACACGAGGTAGAAAAGCGAGTAGCCAGTAGTTCTTTGAACAGCGGGTGTTATGGGCAAACGTCACAAAAGGCAAAATTGTATCCCAGTTGTCGTGGTTGGTGCGATGTACATCGATGGCATGCCTGTCAGTGACCGATGAAATCTCTCTGTCAGCCCATTAGTTTGGTGGTGGTAGGATGACGTCGTCTTATGTACTGTACCACAGGTTGTGAGCAGGGTTTCGATTATGGTGGACAGGAACGTCTTGCCGCGATCACTCAGGAGGACGCGAGGTTGCACCGTGACGCAATACAATGCCGTTGAGAAAGAAGTCTGCGACATCTGAAGCAGAACTTGTGCGTAGTGCAGCAGTTTTTCTGCGTATCATGTCAGGTGATCGACAGCAGTCACAATCCAACGATTATTTGCTGGCTGTGATGAGGAGAGGTCCTAGTAGGTCTATGCCAACGATTGCGAAAGGTGTCTCGGGACACGGGATGGGTTGCAGGAGGCCAGCAGGTGACGAAGTTGGTCGCTTCCGTCGTTTACACAGATGAAAAAGATGCAATGTACTTGGCCACAAAAGTAGAGATGCCAGGCCAGAAGAAAAGTTTCCTGATGCGGCTTTGGTGTTTTGTGAAATCCCAAGTGACCTGCACATGGGTCGTCGTGAAAGGCGTCGAGGACTTGGTGACGTAGAGAACGCGGAAGTACTGGAACCCAGTGGTGTTTCATCAGTAGTGTAAACGTAACGATGGAGCACATTCTTATCGAGCTTAAGTTGTCGTAGTTGTTGGCGCAATCTAGCATTAGAGTAGATGAAGTACCATTTAGGCGTTGAATAATGCTATTGCAATATGGATCAAGACGCTGGCGTGTGGCGAACTTGATGTAGCGATTGGAAGCTGGCGTGTCGATAACCGCAAGGGTGTGATAATGTGAGAATTGACGCAGTGTTTTGCCCACCAGACGAGCAAGCACCTGACGTACTCGATGGTGACAATGGAAGGGGGGCAGCGAGGAGAGAGCGTCTGCATACTGGTGTCTTTGCCAGACTTATAGTTGACGTCAAAATCGTACTCTGTAGGCGGAGCACCCAACGACCAAGGCGACCAGACAAGTTTTTCAGTGACGATAGCCAGCGCAAGGCGTGATGGTCTGTAGTAAACTGTGAAGTGGCGTCCGTAAAGATATGGCCGAAATTTTTGTATGGCCCAGACGACGGCAAGGCACTGCCGCTCAGTTATGGAGTAGTTTTGTTCAGCAACCGCAAGAGCACGACTAGCATACGCAATAACTCTTTCCCGTGAAGTGGCATCCCACTGTAGAAGACTGCACCAATGCCTTGGCCACTCGCGTCGGTGTGGAGACATGTAGGTGCGTTCTCATCGACATGACACAGAACAGGGTCGGATGTTAAAGCATGCTTGAGGGCTTGAAAGGCACGCTCGAAGTCATCGTTCTAAGCGAAAGTTGATCCGGATGTCAGCAGCTTATGTAGTGGCGACGCATTGGCAGCAAAATGGCTAATGAAGCGGCGGAAGTACGACGCCAGGCCCAGGAAACTTCGTAGGTGTTTCTGATTTTCTGGCCGAGGGAAGCGTATCACGGCAGCAAGCTTGTCAGGGTCCAGGCGAACGCCAACTTTGCTGACAAGGTGGCCCAACACCTTGATGTTCTTGTTGGCGAAGTGGCATTTCTTTGTGTTTAGCTGAAGTCCCGCATTAGCAATACACGGCAAAACTTCGTCTAAACGATGAAGGTGCTGACGAAAAGAAGAGGAAAAAATGACGATATCATCTAGATAACAGAGACATGTTTTCCCTTTTAGGACGTGTAGAACTGTGTCAATCACGCGTTAAAACGTGGCAGGAGCTATACATAAACTGAATGGCATCACGTTGGATTCATACAGCCCGTCTGGTGTTGCAAAGGCAGTTTTTTCTTTGCCCGCTTCGTGCATAGGTATTTGCCAATAACCAGACAATAGATCGAGGCTGGAGAAAAATTCAGCGCCTTGCACAGAGTCAAGTGCGTCGTCGACTCGTGGGATCGGGTACACGTCTTTGCTCGTGATCTTGTTAAGTGCTCAATATTCAACGCAGAATCGCACCGAACCATCCTTCTTTCGCGCTAGCACTACAGGTGATGACCACTGGCTGGACGAAGGCCGGATAACATCTAGTTTGAGCATATCAGCATTGTTGTTCTCGATTATTTTCCGCTCTGCGGATGACACTCGATATGGGCGGCGGCGTACAATTGTATTGCCTTTCGTTTCAATTCGATGTAAGGCGACGGAAGTGCGATCCAAAAGCTTGGAATTGACATCAAATTAAGCTCTGTGTTTTTGAAGGATACCCAAAAGTTCTTGCTTTGCGCTGACGTGAGATCGGGATTTATTGTGGCTGTTAAAGCAGCCGTTGTAGCATCGTCATCATTACTCGTTGAGAAAGATGGCGCGTCTGCGTGAAGGGGCACCAAAGAAAGTGGTTGGGTATCTGTGAAGCAAACCACATTGGTGCCCTGGGGCAGTGCAAAAGGCAAAAAAGTAGGGTTAACTCTCATAACTTATGCTCTGCCATCATGAAAGCGCACCAGGCTAGGAGCGATGGTAAGCCCGCCAGAAATGTAGCGTCCACACGGTGCCAGGAACACATCACACGTACTGATCTTATCTGATGTCAGGGTCAGGATATGCTCATTACCTGGAGGAATAAAACACTCATCAGCGGTGACGAAGCACTGGCTATGAGTATCTTTATCGGAAGAAAGCGCAGTATCTTATATGCGAATGACCCTCTTACGGCAAGATATAATGGCTGAAGCTGAGGAGAGAAAGTCCCACCCTAAAATCAGCGCATCAGTACACAATGACAGAACCGTGAGATGTGGCCACGTATCCCGCAATAATAGCAAATCGGTCGAGATGGACGCCAAGCTTGGAAAGAAGGAGGCGGTGCCCTTGGGGCGAGGACATTTAGGGAGGGCTGCGTAGTTGACACATACTGCGACGATTGCTGAAAAGGTGACGCTGCTACCACCTGAGCGTATGTCGGCTTTGGAGTGGTATGCATGCTCGGGACTTGCTCACACGTCATGGATGGCAGTTCCTCCCTGACGATGTTGCGGAGGATGCCTGTTAAAGGTGTTATGCGGAGCTCACAAGACGACGAAGTGGCCTGGAGTTGCAGCTCCTCGCGGATCAAGGACCGTATCAACGCACGGAGCTCATTGTCATGCGTTCGCCTGTGATCTCCCGTGTCAGGTTGCAAACGTATAAGATGAAGGTCGTCGAGTCTTTGACACGTACTGATGATATCCGCGATCGTGGTGGGGTTCTTTGCCGCCAAAGCGTTAAATGCGACGGCGCCTATGCCCTTGAGCAGGTGGCGAATGCAGTCATGTTCCGCCATCGAGCTGTCGACGCGACGGCATAGGGCGAGGACATCTTCAATGTACGAAGTATAGGACTCGCTGGAGTTCTGGACACGTTCAGCAAGCTTCCATTTGGTGATTTCTGCACGTACAGAAGGGTTGGAAAATATCTGACGGAGCTGCTGCTTAAATGTAGGCCAGTCTGGGAAATCCAGCTGATGGTTGAGAAACCATGTCTTAGTGACCCCCGTCAGATAGAATGGCACGCGGGACAGCTTCACAGAATCATGCCAACAGTTAAGCGCACTCACACGGTCGTACTCATCCAAACCAGTCTTCAACGTCTTCACCGTGAAGGCCAGCGAACATCGGGGGAACTTTTGAGGGGCAGTGACAGTCCATGAAGGCATGCCCAGGGGTGTAGGTGGGGTGGATGGAGCCGTGTTGTTGTGCTCGTCTTGCGACATGACCGTGGGCTGACTGCGCAAATGGCGACCTGACCGGAGCTCCAGGGATGGTTGGTAGTCGAAGATTACGAAAAAGCGCTGCAGGGAGAGGACCAAGAGACCAGAAAGCACTTTCCACCACTTGTAAGGCAACGTTTTAGCTGCGGACCCTTCTTTTACTGGCCGAGCGTCTGCCCCACAACACAAGTCAGACTGATGAAGATGAGTATGTACACCCTATATATATATATATATATATATATATATATATATATATATATATATATATATATGTTTTGCATATATATATATGCAAACCATGGCAGATGACACTTAATGTTTCCAAATGCAAACTAATCACCTTTAGTCGCAAACGTGATAACTTTAGTAGCCAATACAAAATTGATAATAGCATACTAGAACGCACTGATCATTACAAATACCTAGGCATAAACTTAACTTCTACACTTTCGTGGTCCACACATATCACTGCTATCTGTGCCAACACATCAAGATCATTAGGTTTTCTGTGCCGAAATCTATACAGTGCTCCCTCTGATGTGCGCAAACTGGCTTATCTTGCTCTAATCCGTCCTCAACTGGAGTTCGCATCCTCCATTTGGTCACCATATTAACAATACCTCATAGATAAGTTAGAATGTATACAGAACAGAGCTAGTCGATTCATAGCGCGTAATCACAGCTACCCATCCAGCGTAACACAGATTAAACATAGCCTTGCACTCGAGCCACTGAAAATTCGCCGCGACATCTCACTTTTATCACTATTTCACGAACGCATCCACACCAGCATGATGCCATCTGTTCACCTTAATCTAGCACATCGAACTTCGAGCAGACTACATAACATCTTTAGCTTATCACGCATATACGGCAATACTAACGCTTTCAACCAGTTGGCTCTTCCACGAGCTATTCGTTTGTGGAATGATTTGCCAAATGATCTTGCGTCAGAACAAGACCACAAAAAGTTCTATCATACTCTTAAAAAATACTTATGCACCAAAAACTGCTCTATCACATCTTCGTAATCATCAGTGTTTCTAGGACTGTTGCCGATGTTTTTTCACTATTGCTAGGTTGTAGTTACTGTCATAATAGTTATTTTTGTATTTCACCTTCACATACTGTACTCACTTTTCTAGTACGTATTTTGCTTACATGTTCATAAGTAGAACTGCATTTTCTATTGTATTCATTATTTGCCTATGTATGTGTATATATTACGTATATGTATTTTTCTAACATATTATCTGTACCACCCCCCTTACACAATGCCCCTCGAGGGATCTGTAAGGTACTGTAAATAAATAAATAAATATATATATATATATATATATATATATATATATATATATGTGTGTGTGTGTGTGTGTGTGTGTGTGTGTGTGTGTGTGTGTGTGTGTTCAAATCAGACTACAAAACGTACCATGTGCCTCATTGTCATGGCCTTATTCAGTCTGTGGCTGCAACCTCATCGCGATTGCCTGTGTTCTTTTTCGGCACTTCCACAGCGGAAGCCGATGCAAAGTGTGCCCTGGGGCACAGGTATTTGCAGTGTCTCATTATATTCAATGAAGAGCTCAAAAGGAAGACTTCCGAGTTCTTTCTCACCGCGGCGAAAGGTTCAAATAACGTATTAAATAAAAAAAGCTTATGGTCCGGATGCGAACGCTTTATACGAAGTGAGTGCTACTACTTTTTTATCCCACTCGCACATTTCTCGCCTCAGCACGTCCCGTCGAAGCAATTTATCTCGGCTCTCTTTGTGCTCAGGCCTTGCACGGAAACAGCAAATTACCGAGATGGTAGAGCAGCGGCACTGCCAATTTCTTTTCGAAAAATAAAAACTTATTCCGTAGATGAGTAAGACCAATAATTCGCAAGATTACTTCCAGGTGCTTCAAAGAGAGTGATTTAGTGGTTTTTCAAGACAGACATCATGCCAGAAATGTCGGTGACTGCATTGTGTCCTAAACTTCGACTGTTACCTGTATTCTATGCCGATTCATTTTATAATCATTTCCAATAAACCCTGCTCAGAACGCTAAAATTAACTACTTATGGTGGTGGGTACTTTTAAAGTGAACTCCTTTACGTCAAACGAAGCGGTTCAACGAAGGCTTCTTTACCTCTTAGTATTACGGATTTTATAGTTCGTGATGTTTACAAAAATGTTACATGTGTGTAATGAGAAAAGACAGGAATGACCGAGGGCTCTTTTTGTTGTTAGAAACGTCACGTGACAATTTAGAAAACTGCGCGAAAAAGCAGGCTACTTTTTATTGTAGTTTCATCAAGGCGGATCATAATAAATTATTTTTTGCAACACTTGAAAACAAACAAGCTTGTTTTATCTTTTAAATGCCCTTTTTATATCTATGAGGATAACAGTACAGTATTCAGCGAGAAACAACGCATCGTTCTGTCATGCTATAGGTGCATCTGTCCAAGTAAGCTGCCCCCAGTGAAGTCAAAACAGAATAGTGTGATGGTGAGTCTGCTTTGCATCACCATCGTGTTGCAGCCTATTAAACTAGTTTTTTCAAGACATGCTTATGAAAAAACGTGAACTCGACGCAATAACCTGCACTCGCATCAGACGCCACATCTATACGCAGCGGTGAGTTGTCGACGCTTTGCTTACGCAGGTCAAGTACCACTTGTAACGCTGCAATGTCGCAGCTAATCAAGAAATCTAGAAGTCGTCAGCTGCTCTGAACAACAAAGGCAGTGCTTCGGTGCTTGGCACCGCACGCCACTACCAAATTCGCGTGAAGAAAAAAAACACAAACAGTAGCAAGAAAAAATATTATAGGCAGTTTGCTAATTAACGCTATCCAATCCGATGCCTCTTCCCATCATTCTGATAGAGGTGCAAGGAATACAACGATTGCAGCACCTGATTCTTTGCAAAGTACTATTGTAGGATACTCTATGATAGCTGTGCGATGCACGCCTGTATCTATGAATATGAATTATGAATTGAATCTTTATTTTCATGTCTAGTACAACATGAAGGGTGGCGGGAGTAAAAGCTGCACTAAAACAGCTTGACTAGCTCCCGCTACCTAAAAATAAATGGGTCACAAGCAGTGGCATACAAATGAGAACAAAAGCATAATGTACAGAAATTCCCATGCTATTGGGAATAAAATAATTACATAATCTGAACGTAAACAGGATACAACAGTTCCTACGAATAGAAGAACAAAACATCAGTAGCTTGAAGAGGCTGTGTATACATGTGTTGAAAAATACATAAGAGGTCAAACGGATACAAAAGGGTAGATTTCATCATAATACAATTTATAAGAACAGAGATGCAATATTTTTTGTGGTCATGGTTTCTATATTTACGTCATTGCTGCTTAAATAATTCAACATTCTGGGAATAACACTGCGTACCATTTGGTCACCGTACTTTGTGCGTGATCGTGGTATTAACCAGAGGTTATGCTTACGGGTATCATATTTATTTTCCGAAGGTTGCAGGTTGGCTAAGTCAGATAGTACAGTTTTTTGCTTCAGCTCTTTTTTATAGTCCTACAAACGTTGTAACTGTAAAGATTTTGAAAACTGATTAGTTTATATTTTTGTTGCATGTACATAACTGATTGATATGGTTCTTTCTTAGCAATAATTTTCAGAAATCTAGTTTGAAGTCTAGTAAGCTTCTCAATATTTGTTTGTGTTGTGTCACCCCATACTATAAAGCAATAGTTTACATAGGACATAAATAAGGAATGATAAATAATAAGTATTGTTTTTAATGGAAGTAGATAATTGTTGCGATAAATTATACCAAGTACACGTGCCGTTTTTGTTGCCACCTGCTCTACTTGAGCATCCCATAGCATGTTGTTTGAAAATACGATACCTAATGTTTTGACATTGTCAACTATTTCAATCAGACTGTTATTAAGATAGAGCGGAGAACTTACTTGTACCTGCTTGCCTTTTGCTCGAAATATAACCGCTTTGGTTTTTTTCCGCATTTATTAATAGTCCATTGGAACATGCCCATTTATATATCTTCTCTAATATATTATTTCCTTTTGAATCAACTGGTCAGTATCGTTATGTGCAAAAAATACGCTTGTATCGTCCGCATAAATAACGAATTTTGCTGAAGGGTCTATGTTTACAATATCATTTATATACAAATTAAACAGGAATGGACCTAAAGTACTGCCCTGAGGCACTCCAAGGGAATTTGGTTTAGTCACCGAAGAAAAATTGTTTATGCACACGTATTGTTTCCTTTCGCTTAGATATGAGTCGAGCAAGTCTAAAGCAACACCTCGTACACCGTATAAATCCAGCTTACGTAAAAGTAATAGTCTGTTCAGAGAGTCGAAGGCCTTACTGAAATCGATAAAGACACCGAGTACTAGTTGTTTACATTCTATGCTATTTAGAATGAACTCTTTCTGATCAAGGAGGGCAAGCTCAGTCGATCTATGTTTCCTGAAACCGTATTGTGGCGCCACATAACATATTATGTTTGTTAATGAATTCTGCCAGCTGGGAGTGAAGAATTTTTTCTATTATTTTAGAGAATACTGGCAAAATTGAGATGGGTCTATAGTTTGCTAAATTATTCTTATCTCCCTTTTTGTACAAGATGCACACTTTAGCAGTTTGAAGTATTGCAGGAAAAATTCCTTTTCCCAAACAAAGGTTAATGATTTCAGAAAATGGTTGGGCAATTATTTCGGCGGTGTGTTTAATTGGTTTGATTTGAAAATCAAAACAATCACAGCAGTTACTATTTCTAAGCCGCATGATTGTTTTATATACCTCGCTTTCACATGTAGGTCTCACAAACATAGTACTTGAGCATTTATTGGAAACGTATGATGTCGCATCAAGAGATGTTTCTGGAAAAGCTAAGTTTACTAGATAATCGTTAAATGTATTGGATAAGTTACTACCATTAATAACACAACCATTAATTGTAATTTCCGTAATTACGCTATTTGAGGTGGGTGTTCCTAACACTTTATTGATGTTTTTCCAAGTGGAAGCAGAATTTCCAGCTGATTGCATAAAAATGTTATGAAAGTAGTTTTGTCTAGCCTTTTGGATGTCCTTATTTAGACGATTACGAAATTTTTTGAAGGTACTAAGTAGCTGTGGGTCACGAGAGACGAGAAATGCATTATACATTACATTCTTTTCATTGATTTGATGCAACAGGTCCCGTGTGATCCATGGCTTCCTAATTTTTTTAGATGGGCGGTGGGTAATTCGAGGGAAGTTATGGTCATATACCTCCTTGAATTTTTCTATGAATGTATTGACAGCAATGTTCGGGTTGTCATTTGCGAGAACATCGTTCCAGGATGTATTAATTAGTTCCTGACGAAAATTTTCAAGATTTTTGGATGTTATAGAACGCACTGGTATGGAAAGTCGTTTCTTTTTTATTCGTTGCCTAATAGCTAAAAATATGGGAAGGTGATCGCTAATGTCGCATGAAATGGTCCCAACTTTAGTATCCTCAGAACTAATGCTCGTGAGAAAGACATCAATTAATGTAGATGAACAGGCAGTAACTCTTGTTGGCATATTAATCATGTTAGCCAATCCAAAGCTATCAAACAAACACGTCATCTCATGCTGTGAAGTTCCATTAGACAGCATGTCAATATTAATATCGCCGCCGCAAACAGTTACATGGTTATTGAGCATAGCGTGGTGAAATAGGCTCTCCAAACGAGCCGTGAAAGTTGTAATACTTCCAGATGGAGGACGGTACATAACTGAGATGACGTAATTGCTTAGGACAGCTGTCAGCATTTCACAATCAGGCTCTGAATAACAAAACTCTGTTAAGAGTTGACAATCAAAGGTTCCTTTTACAAGTAAGCAGACACCACCCCCTCTACTGTGCGTGCGATTAACACAGAAAACATTATAACCAGGCATAGAAAATGGGTTATCATCATTTGTGTACCAAGTTTCAGTCAGCATGATGATGTCAAAGCGGAAATGAAGCTCTGAAAACAAGGAATTTAGCGATGCATATTTGTTTCTCGCGGACTGACAGTTTAGCTGAAAAATTTTTATGCCAGGCATATAGTTGTCTCCAATGTATTTATGTAGATCTGATGGTAAAATGAACATGATTCCTAAAAAGTAAAGTTATGAACGATTCTGTTTTTCCAAGCCAATTTAGAGAAATCTTCCTTTCTCTTCTCCAGAACGGCAGGAAAACCATCTCTGCGTCTCATTAGAACTTTACCGTTCGCACACCACACAAAACGGACGTCATTCTCTCGCGCCCATTGTTTTGCCTCCCGAAGTAGAGTTCGCGTTTGTTTGGTTAAGTTTTCTTGAATCATCACTTCGGATTTGGTATCCCTGAGCTTCTTACGACTATGTAGCCAGCTGTCTCGAACTGACTGTTGTGAGAAACGTACAATGATGCCCGGGGTCCTTTCCGCCTTAGAGGGAAGGCGGTGTATCGCGGTAACATCAGTTCCTGTCAGAGCGGGCATCGCAATTGATGCAGCAATTGCGTTGACCTTATCCAATAAGTTTTCGTGCTCAGTCTTACGAATTCCATGAAACTCGAGATTCAGCCTTCTGTTATGCCGCTCTAGATCGTTCAGTTCACCTTTTATGTCTAGAATTTGTTTAGTGTTCGAGCTTGATTCTGCGGAATCAACTTTCCGTTTCATATCTGACAACTTGTTATCCTGTTCCTTAATGGCTGCAAGTACTCCATCATATTTGTCAGACAGCATTTGGACACTGGCCTCGATATGGGCAATAGTATCCTTCAGGTTTTTCACTGTCTCTGTTAACTCTGCAATGGCTAAGACACTGGGATGATCGACAACCTTCTTTGCCCGTGCTCCTCTGCATGTGGGACAACGCCACTGTTTTTTTTGTTGCATCGGATTTCGCTCTAAATGTTCTTTCACTTATGCCTGAGCATGTTCCTATGTGATAAGAACTGAGGCATTCGCTGCACACCATGCAATCATTATCAGAACCAACACACAAGCCACAATCAAAGCAAGGTACATTAGCAACAGTGCTCATGGTGACAAATTCTTGGGCAACAGTATAGGGCACAGTTAGGTGTGTAGTGTCTTAAGAAATAATAAGAACGTGATGCGATTCACAAACCTGTAAACGTAGAAATGTAGTTTTAGGACGCGCCTTTCCTGTGCCGCTGCTGCTGCCCAAGTGAAGACGGCGTCAGTGGAACTTCCTTTTAAAGCTGCTAGAAGGCAGGGGGGCGTCTTCGTCACGTGTGGTGTCCTCTGCGCTCGGCTTGCTGATGACAGCCTTACAGACACGTGTACGTTCGCGATCCGAGATTCCTAATACAGTTGACGCGGACTGAGAGTTCCACGCAACGTCCTGCGCAGCCGGTCACCGGCTACTCCTTCGCACGTGTCGAGACGGCTGCCCAAAACCTCGCCAGGCAGGAAACACTGTAAACGTAGAAATGTAGTTTTAGGACGCGCCTTTCCTGTGCCGCTGCTGCTGCCCAAGTGAAGACGGCGTCAGTGGAACTTCCTTTTAAAGCTGCTAGAAGGCAGGGGGGCGTCTTCGTCACGTGTGGTGTCCTCTGCGCTCGGCTTGCTGATGACAGCCTTACAGACACGTGTACGTTCGCGATCCGAGATTCCTAATACAGTTGACGCGGACTGAGAGTTCCACGCAACGTCCTGCGCAGCCGGTCACCGGCTACTCCTTCGCACGTGTCGAGACGGCTGCCCAAAACCTCGCCAGGCAGGAAACACTGTAAACGTAGAAATGTAGTTTTAGGACGCGCCTTTCCTGTGCCGCTGCTGCTGCCCAAGTCTACTGTATGTAACATCAAGTTTGACGCTTACGGTCACCCCGAGTAAGCCGCTGCCAGTCTAGATGGTATTCAAAAACGCGCGTTATTTTCCTCCTATAGTCCTTCCGTGTTCAATTCATTATGACACCACGTACCCTATCGGAAAAAAACGAATGGTGGGCATGGTGGAAACCACCACCCACCATTATAGTGGATTAGTGTAGTGGGTGAATGGTGGGAAACGCCCACCATGGCGCATGGTGGGTATGGTGGGTGCTGCAGTGCCGGCAACACTTGAGCGCGAAATGACGTCATAATCACCGTGACGAGCTGCCACAAAAAATAAAAAAGAATTCTTTAAAAGCGATATAAAAAAACACCCGTCCCGCAAAAAAAAACAAGGCGCCACCGAGGATCGAACGTGCAACCTGCAGATTCCCATTCGAAGACGCTAACCACTGCGCCACACCAACATGACGTTGTATGGGTGTTAAATACTTAGTTGGCATGCAAACTTACGGTTCAACTTATGTTTGTCGTGTACACAACGTAGACAAGATCTACACCTGCTACTAAAAATTGCACCTTCATTAAACACAAGCAACTGCGGCCTGTAACGATTGCCACTATGTTAACGGCACTAGTGCTATTTTTTTTACAGTTCACAACTTCAAGAAAAAAACCAAGTGAACTGAGGAGCAGCAACAGTTTACCGGCGGGTTCTGCCAAGTTTATTTTCCGTTTCGCGCTCGTTCTAAAGGGTGACATCTGCTCACGCTTTATGACGCCTCTAGGCTCATTCCATAGATACGCCCGCCTAATTTATTTGATTGAGTATTGGGATGCTTTTCGCGCAATGTAGAGGGCGGTCGCGCCAGCGCAATGCTGTAGCTTTTTCGCTAAAGCAACTTCATAATGGCTTGGCAAAAACGAATGCAGTGTGCCGGAAACATTACGCTTCATGTTGGTTCACCAAGCATACCAATTGCCACGTCTGAGTTCTCGTACAAAAGCTAGAGAAGTGCCGGCGAGTGCGACCGGCGGTTGTCGGTGCACTTAATTACGTTCTCTGGGAGTGCTTTAATCGCGTCGCATCGATGTTTGTTGCTTCTTGAGCGGACACCATACACAATGAAAAATGCTTCATTTAGGTTAATTGATGCCATGGCTGCGCTGTATTGTCATACTTAATCGTCGAAATCGTGTATTCTGAAACCCGGAAGCACGGATTGTACGGGCTCGGTCGGTAGGCCTAACTTTGATGGAAATCATGGTGGTAGAACATGTAGTGTACTGATCCCAGATTGGTACACTATATAAGTTGCCCGCCATTATAAGCCCACCCATCATCTGCTTACTGCTTCCCAGCATTATCGCAATGGTGGGCAGAGCTTCTCAGCTTGGTACACCATGTGGCCCACCATAACAAGCAGCACCCATCATCTGCTTAGTGCTTCCCAGCATTATCGCAATGGTGGGAAGAGTTTCTCAACTTGGTACACCATGTAGCCCACCATAATAAGCACCACCCACCATATGCTTAGGGCTACCCAGCATTATCGCAATGGTGGGCAGAGTGTCCCATTATTGCCCACTATCTAGCCTCTGCTTTCCACCATCATTTTCACTTCACCCATCATCTGTACACCATACCACCCAGTATGCCCCGGCATAACCACCATATTTTCCACTACGTCCCACCATAGCCATCATAATTTCCACCATGCCCACTATTATTTCCACCATGCCCACTATTATTTCCACTACGCCCACCATGTTTTCCAGTATCCACCATGGCAATTTTTCCGATAGGGTAGTGTCAACCTAAGCAAGTTCTGCGTACAGTCAGCGACGTTCTTCTAGCGGGAGCATCGCTTTCTGATTATGCTCTCACCGTTTAAACACGGGCTCGTTCATCAATGATTACGAACGTCACTTGTCGAGATGGAGATGCACATGCAAACGTCAACATACCTGCACGTTCCCTAAACACCGGCAGACATCGCGAAAGCTCTCGTCTGTCATTGTACGGTGAACTATCAGCTCTTTATTTGAAGACCCACTTTACTTTCGTCTTATACCCATTATTGTGACAAAAATTAACCTTCTTTTTTAAAGACGATAATCTTTTTTGGGGGTACTTTGAGGCAAAATATATGGTCAGTCTCTCTGTGTACTTGTCTGCTTGTGTGTTTAGAAAAAAAAGTAGTTATTCATTTATAGTACTCGTTACTCTACTATAGGAGAGCTGAAAGCCGTGCCGTAGGCCTCACACTTAATGAGGCAGCATCGTCACCAATTATAGAGACTTCTTGCTTTTTATGGGAGTAGCTGACACACAGTAGACTTCACACGCCTACAAAAGGTGACAAGCTAAGAATAAAAAGTAAAGTGTACCACTCTTCATTTGTATTATGTGCATCCAACTGCGGCCGGTCATCACTATGACGTGAAAGTTACGATGAACCAATGACAAATACGGCATGGCGCCGTTCGTGACGAGAGGCGATGCGCCGCTGCACTGAGACCGTCGGGCGGTCATTAGGATTTTCGAGTTGCTTTCTTCGCCAAGAAGAAGCTATTTCATCCACTCGCCCTTAGCATCATTGTCGTCAGCCGTCATTCGATGCTGGCGTTTATGATTTTGCAGCGTTAAAAGTGCATCGAAGCGACAGAGCTCCACTGCTTTTTTTGGTTCAGCAGCGTGAAGTAGCAACATGGCGTCAGATCTCTGCGCCACTAGGACGACCACTCTCGACGATTGTCGCCGTAGTCATTCGTGTGCAGTCAAGGTGACGGTGAAGTCTTAATGTGCGCGTGTGTGTTCTGTGGAATGCGCGCGTCTGTAATTTACCGCCCACAAAAGGTATGGCATCAGCGTTACTGCATGTGGGTGTGTGAGTGTGTTACTTGGTTGTCGGAACGTGAAATTCTTGGTGATCGTTTGCGGTATGTGCTGTGTTGTGCGCCCATATGAGTGTTATTTGGTGCGGCGAGGTGTGTGAAAAAAGCGACCGAAAGGACCTGTCAGCGTCACACAGTACGAAAGGAAACAAACCAGGTGCAGAGCATGTGCATTGGTGTATGCAATAAAAAGTGAATTTTGGTCATCGTGTGTGTGTTTATTATTTTGACGTGTGCCAATTGGCACAGCTGTGTCATTTTAACAGAACATGTTGCCATCGGCTCATAATTATATACGTGCCAGATTGAAGTGTCCGTTGCTAAGCGCATGTCTCACGCTTGAGGTACGAACATTTTCATGAAAAACGCCTTGCGAGATTCTTCAAACCGAGAAAACACGCGAGCTATGTAATATTGCTGCATCGATCGTGGGTACACAGCCAGCATGATCAATCCCAATCAGTTGCATCGATCATGATTGCCACTGAAGCGACGCCGCTGAATCTATTGATCAGCGAAAAAAGAAAAAGAAATATTTCGCTTTTAAGACAATGTATCATCCTCAACGATATCATATTAAAAATTTTTACATTTCGTATGTCATTTTTTATTTTACCTGTATTGCGTGCATGTATTACGCATAGCAATAACTTGTTTATATTGATACGTGTATGGAACTGTCTCCCCGACACAGCTGAATTGGCACCCAAATGAAGAAGATGACAACGTGGTTGTTGTGGGTTGGAATCTCGAGCTTCTCCCCTTGGCCTGCATGACTGTTTCCTCTCTAAGCCGTTAGCAAGACCAGCTTTCGGTGAATAAATCTTCCCCGTAACATCTTTTGGTGGAGGTGCGGGGTCTTCACACAACCCGGCTCTGGAACTCCGCAGAGGACGCCAACTTTGTCCAGCCGCAATGCCTGAAACCAGCACTCAGGCCTCGCCATCCGCGCCGGCTCCATCACCTGTGATTCCACCCCATCTTCTCGACCCTGGAACGTTTTCCGGGACGGACAGCACGGACGTCGAAGAATGGCTCGCATTATTCGAGCGCGTTAGCAAGCACTACAGGTGGGACGAAACGCTTATGCTGGCAAATATTCTATTCTAGGATTGGCCGCTAGGGGTCTTGGAGTGCAGCAGCACTTCGCTTCGGCTCCGTACCGCGACCGCGAAAATTGCCAATCGCTGGTATCTCGAGTGCTCTCAACAACACGAACGCCTTCATACAGGTGAGCGCTCTCCACTAACCCCTCTTGAGGTTTCGGCGAGCCCCAGGAGGGCCACCAGGCCCAAAAAACCAGGCCCCTTTGCGCCACCGCCGTGCTAGGCCTTGCGACGCGTCGCGCCGCAGCCTCCTCACCTTAGGCCAGCATGGAGGTTCGAGTACAAGGCACGGACATGGACCCAAGCCAGTATGACCCTCGGAACTGGACCCAAGTCCTCAGAGCCCAGGCAAACCTCCGGGAAACACGAAACGCGACCCATGGTACGAACGCCGATCCTTCTGTGCGAGAGACGCCGAGCCAATCGCGCGAGACTCCGCAGACCGCCCCAACTCCCGGGCTACAGAGCTCTCCGACGCAGCTGCGCATTCTCCATACAACCGCCCAAAAGATCAAGCAACTACCGCCCCTTCCACCCGACGGATTTAAAGTGGTGTTCCACTCCCAGGGAGGCCTTGACCTTACGACGCTCCAGCCACGCCACCTCCTCACCGCTCTCATGCAGGCCGCTGCGCTGACCAACCCATCTACGCTGACCCTCCGGATTTACGCTGTCAATAACACTTGCACAGTGTCTGCGGTGAATGAAAAGGACGCGCTCAAGCTTGTGCAGCTACAGCACATCACCTACGACAAGCATGAGTATGCCATGACGGCATACATCGCACCCCCCGATGGCTCAGTCAGGGGTGTTATTACAAACGCCTACTGGAAGGAATCACCACAAGAAATACTCGCGGCCTTGATCTCCCGCAACCCCCACGAACCTATACTAGACGCTCGACGAATGGGACTCACGCCATCGATTCTCATTACCTTTGTGTTAGTTGGGAGGCGGCCACGCCGCTCCAGCAGTAAACGTGACAGTCGGACCATGCCAACAGAAAAGAACAGCCCGTTTTATTCACACTCGTGAATATATATAGGAAAGTAAGGGGGAGAGGGAAGGGGGATAAGATTGTGCACATGCGCACTTGAGAGCTTGGGTCGCGTCGTTCAATGGGTTACAGCATTTCTTCTCCCTTAGTAGCCAAAACGCACGACCGGTTTCTTGGCTCGTGTGGAGCGACGTAGTACGTATGGTTGCGATTCTGGGGTATTCTGAGAGGTAGCCGGCGCCGTTGTTTCTAGTCGTACCGGCCCTGGGGGAACCGGTGTAGATGGCCTCGACATGTCGTCGGCTGCTGGCGTTTCATCTGGGCTCCGCTTGCGAACTTGATCCACGTGGCGGCGGACAAGGCCATCCACAGTCTTTACCTCCAGGAGGCGAGTGCCACGCGTAGCCTCCACTGTGCCTGGGAACCACTTGTCTCCGGCGCCGTAATTTCGCACGTACACGTAGTCTCCCGGTGCGAAATTCCAGCCTGGGTCACTCGCAGCTTTGGCAGGATAGACTCTGGAAGGAAAAGACATCTCCATTCTTGTGCGCAGACGGTATCCTAATAGCCTCTCTGAGGGAGAAGGACCCTCCTGGTGTGGTGTGTTCCGATAATTGCACAATACACGTGCCAGTGAGGTGAGGAGGCAAGTGCCGCCTATCTTCTTCAAGCCATCTTTGATAGTGCGCACGGCTCGCTCTGCTAGTCCATTACTCTGGGGGTGATAGGGAGGTGTTCGAATATGCGCAATGCCATTGCGCTCCATGAACTGCTCGAACTCTCGTGCCGTGAATGGCGTCCCGTTGTCAGAAACCACCGTGCGCGGTAAACCAAAACGGCTAAATATCGTTCTGAGGGCCTCGACTGTGCTATGCGAGTTGGCCTGCGACACGGGAAGCGCCTCAATCCACTTGGTGTGCGCGTCGACAACGATGAGTAACATTTTCCCTTTTACTGGTCCCGCATAGTCCACATGTAACCGCGACCACCTTTCGTGCGTCTCGGGCCAATTTACTGGTTCTTTTGCCTGAGCCATCGGCAACGCTTGCACACAGTTTTGGCATGTCGCCGCAACGCGCTCGATGTCTTGCTCTACGCCGGGCCACCAAAATAACGATCTGGCCTTCGCCTTCATGGTGGAAATTCCTTGGTGGGCTTCATGCAGTAGCCTTAGCAACTTCCCGCGTGCTGCTGTCGGCACTACAAAGCGATGGCCCCAGTAAAGAAGTTCTTCACTAACAGACAGCTCATGCCGCCTTTTGTAAAAATCGGCGATTTCTGTAGTTTCCGTGTCGAGTTTTTTCGGCCAACCTTCCCGGGTATACTTGCGTACCTGGAAAAGTACCTCATCCGCGACGGCGAGTGCCTGGAGTTCCTTCCATGGCAGGGCCGGCTGATCCCACTGGTCCAGGGTCAGAACTTGAGCTTCGTCCTCCTGGTCCACTTCTTCCTGCAACGGTTGGGGTAGACGGCTAAGAGCATCAGCATTGCACATGAGTTTACCCGGTCGATGTTGCAACCGATAACGGTAGGCACCAAGTATGATGGCCCAACGCTGAATGCGCGCAGCGGCCATAGCCGGCGTCTGACGATCCGCTCTTAGGAGACCCAACAGTGGTTGATGGTCGGTTAGAAGCGTGAACTGTCTGCCCAGCAGATAATCTCGGAATCGCGTGACGCCATAAACCAGAGCCAACGCCTCACGTTCAATCTGTGCATAATTCTTTTCTGCGGCAGTAAGCGTCCTGGATCGAAATCCAAGGGGCTGATACTGTCCTTCAATTCGGTGGAATAGTGCCGCTCCCACACCGTAGGGTGACGCGTCGCACTCCAGAAATAGCTCTCGTGCGGGATCGAAGTGAGTTAACACAGGCGCGGAACACAAAACGGATTTTGCTTTTCGGAAGGCATCGTTTTCGCGCTCATTCCAAGACCATTTCGATTTCTTTTCCAGAAGAAGGTATAGGGGACTCAGGAGCGTGGACAGATTAGGCAAGAATTTATTGTAGAAAGTTAGCATGCCCAAAAAAGACCGCAATTCCGTGACATTGTGAGGAGTCGGTGCCAGCTTAATTGCTTCGATGTTCTTGTCTGACGGGTGCAACCCTGCCGCGTCAATTCTGTGTCCTAGATACCTAACTGACTCCTCACCTATTCGGCACTTGTCCGCGCGGAGCTTCACGCCGTACTCCCTGAACCGCTGCAAGACTGCTTGCAGGTTCGCAGTTGGCTTATCGTTCGCATCTGCTATCAGGACGTCGTCTAAGTACGCTTGAACCCCTGGGAGGCCTTGCAGCACCTGCTCAATTGTTCGTTGAAAAATCGCAGGGGCCGAGGCTATCCCAAACGGTAGCCTGTTATAACAAAAGAGGCCCTTGTGAGTGTTTATAACCGCTAACTTGCGCGAATCTTCGTCTAGAAGAATTTGGTTGTAGGCATCACGTAGATCCAAGATACTGAACTGCTGCCCTCCACGAAGCGTAGCGAAAATGTCGTCCACTACGGGTAGAGGATAACTTTCCATTTCACATACTGGGTTTAGAGTAACTTTGAAATCGCCACAGATGCGGACTGTTCCGTCACGTTTCAGCACTGGCACCACCGGGGTTGCCCATTCTGAATAGGAAACTGGCGTAATAATGCCTTCGGCCACGAGTCGATCTAGCTCGGCGGACACTTTGTCTAGCAAAGAAAATGGAATTTTTCTTGCCTTACAGAACCTTGGGGTTGCTCCGTCCTTTATATGAAGCCGTGCTGGTGGTCCCTTGATGGCTCCCAGGCCCTCCGCAAAAAGGTCTGCGTACTGTTCCAGCACGGGTGCCGCTGTCCGACTCTCCAGCTTCCCGTCCGATGAGAGTGACGCGATGTGAAGAAGCGGTGCCCCTTGTGTCTCGAGCATCTGTAACAGGTCACGGCCGCAAAGGCTAGGACCTTCGCAGTCTAACACAACGAGATCGCAGTCAACTGTTGCAGACTTGTAGGAAGCTTGCATTTTGACAATGCCCCGCACTGGTATCTTCCCAAGATAGCATGACAGAGTTAATGCAGCTTTACAAAGCGGTGGCCACTTATGACGATAGGCTTCGTATATCGCTTTTGGCACTACGCAGACAGGTGAACCTGTGTCGATTATCATATTCAGTGGCACTCCGTTCCATGTAACCTGCTTGTGTAGGGGCGGAACCAGGCTTCCATTACCCTTCACTGACCATATTTGTAGTGCGTTACAATCGTTATCTTCACTTTCCGTTGAACACTCTGTTATCGCGAAGGTTCTGTTGGTGGTGGCTGTCCGGGAGCACACTCGCGCCAAGTGACCTTGTCGCCCACATTTGTAGCACCTGCGCCGTCGTAATGAGCATTCCCTGGCTTGATGTCCCTGTTTGCCACAGCAGCTGCAGTGCTGCGATAAGCTGCTCCGTTCGCTCCTGCTGATTTCGGGTTGCCTGCTACGCTGCACGTTGAACACCCCAACGGCGTCACCTTGCTCGGTCATCTGTTGCGACCCTAACTCCGCGCTTTCGGCTGCTAGAGCTAGTGCTTCCGCTTCTGCCAGCGTCAAGTCCTTTTTGGCTAATAGTTGTTTCTGCAGGTTTTTCGAGCGCACTCCACAAACGATGCGGTCCCTCAGCATTCGCTCCAACATTGAAGAGAAGTTGCAGTTATGCGCTAGCTTGCGAATCTCGACGATAAACGCCTGCACAGACTCCCCTTCTTGTTGGTTTCGGTGAAAGAACTTGAAGCTTTCTGATATCTCGTTAGGGGACGGATCATAGTGCTCGTTCAAGGTTGAAACAACTTCTTCGTAACTCAGCGAGCTTGGTTTTCGCGGTGCGATTCTGCCGCAAAGGATTTCAACGGTCCTCGATCCTAACGCAGCCACCAACAAGGCCCTTTTCTTCGCGTCGTCCGTAACTTCGTTCGCTTCGAAGTAGGCGTCAATCTTAACGAGATACGCTTGCCACTTATCTGTCTCCTCTGCAAAATCCGGAGGCTTGAGGGCCATGGCTGCGGGCGGGCTGATGGGCGTCTTCGTCTTGGTCTCGCCGCTGGCGCCCGGCTTACACGTATCGGTGGGTATTCTCGTCGCCACTGTTAGTTGGGAGGCGGCCACGCCGCTCCAGCAGTAAACGTGACAGTCGGACCATGCCAACAGAAAAGAACACCCCGTTTTATTCACACTCGTGAATATATATAGGAAAGTAAGGGGGAGAGGGAAGGGGGATAAGATTGTGCACATGCGCACTTGAGAGCTTGGGTCGCGTCGTTCAATGGGTTACAGCACTTTGGACAAGCCACCGTCCCACGAAAAATTGTTTATGGTGGAGGACTGCATCTGTGCACGCCCTATACACCAAGGGTCGAGACGTGCAGTAACTGCCGGACCTTAGGCCACCGTACGGATGTATGCATACAACCTAGGACGCACAGGTGCCCCAGATGTGGCCAATTACACCCAAAGGAGGCAAATCCAACGTGTACTCCAGTCTGCATCATCTGCGAAGGCCCACATCTGTCGGGGACCCGGGAGTGTAAGCACCGGCACCTACCTAAAGTAACCAGGCCCAAGTCACCACGTGAACCACGATCACAGGAAGGAGTACACCACTCACTACGCGGTGCAAGCACCCAACACTCTGAGCCACATGCCGGCCAACGAAAAGGGCAGTCGAAGAGTTCCGACCAACCTACATGGGCGGACAAGCTGAAGACGCCCAATGGGACCAGACCACCCGCAACCAACACCCCGCCTGCCCCGGACCCCCGTGACCAGGAGCTCCGGGCCCTGCGTGTGAAGGTAAGCCATCTCACGACCCTTCTAACACAAAGCCCTACTCCCCCCTCACCTCCTTCGCAACAGCTGTCCCCAGAACAAGTCACCCCACCCATTGCGCAGTCACCCAACAGCCCCGCCACACACTCCTCACCCCCCCTTAAAAAGAAACGCAGTTCAGACTCAGTCGACGATTATCAGGCTGACCTAAGAAACTTGGAAGCCAAATTTGACGCCAAATTGGTAGCGTTGGGGGCGCGCATCGAAGCTAAATTTTCAACGATAGTCGAGCAGCTGTCTACTCGTTTTGAGCAACAGATAGATGCACTATTCACACGCCTAACCCAAACTCTAGAAACTAGGTTTACGCAATTTGAGACCTGCCTTCAGAGGCTCGAAACTACCAGCTCATCACATGAGGGGTCTGCTACCTACATCTCACACACACCTGCTCCTTCTATTTCACTTCCACTACAGCAACAACAACCGATCCTTGCTCCGCCCACGCTCCAATATGGCGGGTCGTGATACTTCTACCCACCTATCACTAATCCAATGGAACTGCCGCGGCTTTCGGGGCAAGCGCGCACCGCTGCAGCTCTTAATACCTGCCCTCCCTGCCATACCCAAACTTCTTTTGTTACAGGACACGCAACACCAAGCCAAACTTCCAAGTTACCATGCAGTACACTCAGACCCCACTGACACTCCCCGAGTGTCCACACTTATTCATCGTACCCTTACCTACCAAGAACACACAATCACCTCCTCCACTCCGTGCGTCCTCATAGAACTCATCCCCACGAAACTTAACACACCTCCGATTTTTATAGCCAATATCTACCACACCCCACGCCAGGCCATGGCCACTCTCGATGCGCTATTGCAGAGAATTCACTGCATCGCGGGCTGAAACCCCCTACTCATAGGCGGCGATTTTAACTCTCAGCATACAGACTGGGGTTATCGGTACACCACAGCACGGGGTCGCAGGCTTTGGACTACCATTCAAGACTTGCGCCTCACTACACATAACAACTTTCTCACACCAACCCGAATCGGCAATAGCGTAACAATGGAAACTAGTCCAGACCTCACACTCAGCCGTTCTCTCAAAGATATCTCATGGTCTCGTACACAACACACACTTGGAAGCGACCATTATATTATCGCCATACAAATACCTCACACACCACACAGACCTCGACTCCTCACCCACAATCTGATTCACTGGGACGCTATCCGATCCGCTCGTCGGGAACTCCCCAATACCTCGATACAAGACATTGATCATTGGGTCTCATCTCTCCTAGATGATATAACCGCACACACACAAAAGATTACCACACCACCCAACACCCCTACATTGGACACTCGCTTAGCCCACCTCTGGGAGGCGCACCACAGCATACTGGATAGATGGGAATGACAGAAACACAACAGAACGTTAAAACGCCGACTGGCTACGCTACAGGCACAAATAACTGCGCACGCCGAGGAGTTGTGTCGTTCCAACTGGGGTCAGGTGTGCAACAGCATAGCTGGCAACCTCTCTACCAAGTACGCATGGCACCTCCTACGGCACCTTATCGACCCTACACACTCACGCACAACGTCACAAAATCACATTACACGCCTTCTTCACAACTCCACGCTTTCCCCTGACACCCTTCTGGACCAACTACGCACAACACACACGGCACCCGGCACCTCCTCCCCTCTCCCGCCCTACACGGGAGCCTCGAATGAAGCCCTGGACAACGACATATCGGAGCAAGAGGTCCGTATGGCCCTCCAGAACATCAGAACAAGCTCTGCACCGGGGAAAGACGGGATAACTAACTCCATGCTCCGTAATCTGGATGATCAATCGATTGCACAGATTACAGATTACTTTAATAAATGCTGGAAGGAAGGCACCTTGCCGCAATCCTGGCGCTATGCCAAGATTGTATTCATCCCTAAACCTAACAAACCCCTTACCATATCAAACCTCCGCCCCATTTCACTCACATCGTGTCTCGGGAAGCTTCTCGAGCACGTTGCTTTAGACAGACTGTCTCAACACATGCACGACCACAACCTATACCCGCACAGCATGGTGGGCTTCCGCCCGTGTCTCTCCGCCCAAGATGCCATGCTTCAACTGACGCACGGCATTCTTGATCCTCTCATCCCCGCTCATACTAAAGCCGTCTTGGCCCTGGACTTAACCAAGGCCTTTGATCGAGTAGAACACCGAGCGATCATGGCGGCTCTCTCCCCTCTCAATGTGGGCGTTCGTATGTACGCCTACATACAAGCCTTCCTATCAGGACACACGGCCGAGGTTCATATGGGCCACCATGCGTCCCCTTCATATACCCTCAGTCGTGTAGGCACTCCGCAAGGTTCGGTCCTTTCCCCTTTTCTCTTCAATGCCACACTCATTCCCTTAGCCCCCGCTCTTCACAATATCCCTCACCTTCACCACACCCTCTATGCAGACGACATCACACTGTGGACCACCCACGGTAGTGATGGCGACATAGAGGAAACCTTACAAACCGCTGCAAACATTACACAACAACACGCACAAAGCATTGGTCTCTCCTGTTCCCCGGAAAAATCTGAGCTGCTTCTCATACGCCCTTCACCACGTACTCTTCCCACTGCCCCCATCACCGTTACTCTGGACGGGCGCCCTATCCCAGAGGTCGACACAATCCGAATCTTGGGCCTTCACATCCAAAATAACGGCCGTAACACTTTCACTATCCGGAAACTCAAGCGGGTGACGGATGCGCTCTCGCACCTCGTCCGCAGAGTTTCCGGAAAACACTATGGCATGAAGGAACACGATTTGTGTCGTCTCATTCATGCCTTCATACTGAGCCGCTTCCTTTATACAATCCCGTATCTCCGACTTCGACAAGAAGAAATAGCCACCCTGGATGCCATGCTTCGTAAAGCCTACAAGGTGGCCTTACACCTCCCCCCTAACACACAGACCACTAAACTTCTTCAGCTTGGGCTCCATTACACCACACACGAACTCACTGAGGCCCACAGACGAGCGCAATACACTCGTTTAGCTCAGACTTTCACCGGACGCTACATACTTAACACCCTCAATATTCACATACCAGCAGCCGACCCCACACTTCTACCAGTCCCCCGACCCATACACACACAGATAATAGCTAAACCTCTCCCAAGAAACACCCACGTTACCTACCATTCGGCCCGCCGCAAGGCCCGTGAAAAGCTCTCCACAAATACTACGGTTCTGAAGAGGACACCGTATGGGTGAATGCAGCTTGCACGGGCGACGACGCGGCAGTTGCAGTCGTTGATCGCACACTCCAACCCATTGCAACTCTCCACCTTCCTCCTGCATCCACCCCGGAATCCTCGGAAGAAGCGGCGATCGCGCTTGCCCTCGCACACACTGATGCCCGGTACCTCCTTTCTGACTCAAAAACCGCGATCGTAAATTTCGCGCGAGGACGAGTTCACGAGAGCGCTTTCAGAATTCTCAGCTCGCCGACCAAAAACCCGGCCCGCCATGTGGAGCTGATCTGGGTGCCTGCGCACTCTGAAAATCCTGGCAACGAAGCCGCCAATGACCACGCCCGAGGTCTCATCAACTGGGCGGCGGCGGAATCGGAGTCGGGCTCTTCCAGGGAGCGCATGCATTCGTTCAACGAGATGACCCAGTCATATCGCGCCGAACGCCAGCTATACCCACCACCCCAACGATCCCTCAAAAATTTTCACTGAATATTATGGCATCGCCTTCAGACCCGCACCCTTCCCTCCCCATATTTTCTTTCCCGCATTTACCCAGGAGCGTATGCCCCGTCCTGTGCTCAATGAACTCACCCCCACGCTACCCTTACCCACATTCTCATGGAACGCCCGGCGGACCCTCCCCCGCGGGGCCCGGAGCCACTGACCACATGGGAGGAATGGGAGACCTTGCTGCGCTCGACGGACCCGGCCAAGCAGAAAATTGCCACTGACCGGGCCGCCCACGTCATGGAACTGCACGAACTCATGAACGCATAGCGCAGTGGGGTCGTACGGGGACCCTGGGACGTAAGTGCCCAAATCCCTTGGTCTAATAAAGTTTTACCTCCTCCTTTTATTCTACCTACGGGGTACGGCACGCGCCTGGTATGAGACGCATGAAGAACTAACCAGCTGAGACACATGCAAGCAAAAGCTTCGCGATTTGTTCGGTCGGTCAGTTGCTCGTCATATGGCAGCCAGGCAGGAACTCGCGTCGCGTGTTCAATCATAGACGGAGTCGTACGTCACGTACTTTCAACACGTACTGGCGCTGTGTCGGAAGACTGACAAAAACATGTCCGAGGCGGACAAGATCAGCAACGTGTGGAAAGGCATAGCTGATGATGCTTTCAACATACTAATGTGCAAGAACTGCACAATTGTCAACTCCATCATATCTGGATGCCAACAATTTGAACAACCTAAAAGCAGGCGAATAACCCACCACATCACGAGACTACCAAACACTGCTGCGACTTCATCTTGCGAGGATTTTGCAGCGCCCCGTTCCCTTGGGCCTCCTCCCAATATCGCAAGGATTGTTCGCCAGGAGCTGGAAGCCATGGCACCCGCTTCCTATCAGCTACTTGCGCAGGACAACTGGGCAACAGTCTCGCTTATTCAAGTCGTCGTACGTCAGGAGTTCGCTAACCTGGCCGTCCAGGTTCCCCAGCCCGCCAGACTTATGCCGCAGCCCACGAGCACTCCCGTCCACAACGCTGACCTTCACTCAGCTCCACTTGTCGGTGCGGCAGCTGCGACTCCTCGGTTTCCACCACGCTACCGAAATCCATCTGAATGGCGCACGCACGATGATCGACCCATCTGCTTTTCTTGCTCTCGAGTTGGGCACACTCCCGCCATTACCGCAACAGGAGGTATTTCCGGCCAAGCTTTCCTAATGTCGACCACCGTAAGGACCGTGGACACTATTCGCAACCCGGTTTTCCGGATGACCATATTCAGGACCCTTCAGCTCGCCGTTCATCTCCACGCTCCAAACCGTCCTACGCTGAGGCCGTCGCCCAAAGAAACGGGTCTAGCCGCTCTCCGTCACCCATGGGTTGGCCGTCACGCTCCCCTCAACGCCACCGCTCTCCGTCACCGGCTTATTCTGGCCATTCCCCGGGAAACTGACGAGTGCAGCTCCTGGAGGTGGCGCTGCGTTGACGACTTGGAACGAAAACCCTCAACCGGCTACAAATTCTAGACGCAACTTACTTCGGGTGTTCGTTGATGGCCACGCCGTTACTGCTCTAATTGACACTGGTGCCCAAGTATCTGTTATGAGTTCTACAATTTGATCTCACCTGAAAAAGGTTCTCACACCGGCTATGTTCTCTACTGTTCGAGTTGCCAACGGAAGTCGAACATCGGTGCTTGGCATGTGCACTGCCCACGTTATTGTTGCTGGCCACCACACTTCCGTTCTCTTCGCAGTCCTCGATGCTTGCCCACACGACGTCATCCTTGGAATTGACTTCTTAACCACCCACTCCGCGCTCATCAATTGTTCTACCGGTATCTTACGGCTCGAATTGCCTTTGTGCACCGATTTCACTCCTCCAAGTCGCACTCGGCTACGATCCGTGTGGTCTCTATGGCTACCACCCCTGGCTGCTATGCACATTCTTCTGTCGCCCTTCCCGTCCGTTCCTGATAGAGACTATCTGGTGGCTCCCCTCATTGATTTGACTCTTACGCACCACATCGCACTACCACATTCTATAGTGGTTGTTGCTAACAACACGGTGTTACTTCCAGTTCTGAACTTCTCTACGTCGACCCAAGTTCTTCCCCAAGGCATCACTTTAGCCGATCTTTCCACCCTTGGTGAATGTTCGATTTCTTCTTTTACCCCTGACACTAAGACCATGGCGAAACCTGTCATCACGTCGCAATATAAGGCGTTCCTCGACAAAATAATATCCAGCGACCTCTTCTCTTCCCAAGTTGCAGCGTTCCGGGGTGTTCTATTTTCTTACCTGGATATCTTCGACGTCGACGACCGTCCCCTGGGCCGCACAAGTGCCGTAACCCACCGCGTCGACACCGGCGAAGCCAGTCCACTCCACAAACACCCTTATTGCGTGTCACATGCTGAGCGCCAGGTTATACAAACGGAGGTCGAAAAAATGCTGAGTAAAGGCGTCATTGAGCCTTCATCGAGTCCTTGGGCATCCCCTGTGGTTTTAATTAAAAAGAAGGACAACACCTGGCGCTTTTGCGTCCACTATCGGCACCTGAATCGGATAATCAAGAAAGACGTTCATCCTTTACCCCGAATCGATGATGCGCTCGACTGCCTCTACGGCACCAACTATTTTTCGTCCCTCGACCTTCAATGCGGATACTGGCAAATTTTGGTCGACGATCACGACCGCGAGAAGACAGCATTCATCACATCCGACGGCCTTTACCAATTCAAGGTCATGCTTTTTGGGTTGTGCAATGCCCCGGCTACTTTTAAGCGTATGATGGACGCTCTATTTCGCGGTTTCAAATGGTCGACCTGCCTTTGCTATCTGGATGATGTAATCGTTTTCTCGCCCTCCTTCGAAAGCCACCTGTCTCGTCTCTCGGCAATTTTTGACGTTTTTCGTTGCGCTGGTCTCCAACTGAATTCGTCAAAATGCTCATTTGGACGCCGGCAGATTAAACTACTTGGCCACTTTGTTGACGCCACTGGTGTTCAACCCGACCCTGACAAAGTCCGTGCAGTCCGAGAGTTCCCGGTTCCGCGTTCCACACAAGAAGTTCGCAGTTTTATTGGGCTCTGCTCATACTTCCGCCGCTTTGTCTTCAACTTCGCGGATATTACTAGGCCCCTCACGGATCTCCTCAAAACGAATGCGGCCTTTTCTTGGAGAGGGGACCAAGAACATTCCGTCGCGTCGCTAATTACCGCCCTCACACCACCACCAACACCACCTGTGTTGGTTAACTTTGCTCCAGCGGCTCGAACAGCGGCTCGAACATCCAGCGGCTCGAACATGCAAGCGGTCATGGCATTGGTGCTGTACTTGCTCAGATACAGAATGGCACCAACCGTGTGATAGCCTACACTAGCCGTCTTTTGTCGCAAGCGGAACAAAATTATTCCACCACTGAGCGGGAATGCTTAGCCCTCGTTTGGGCTATTGTGAAATTCCGTCCGTACTTATACGGACGTCTGTTCGCAGTCATCACGGACCATCATGCGCTTTGCTGGCTGTCGACACTTGAGGACCCTACAGAAAGACTCGGCCGATGGGCACTTCGATTACAGGAGTACACGTTCTCGGTTGTTTACAAATCTGGAAAGCTGCACAGCGATGCTGACTGCTTATCCCGGCACCCCGTTGATCCACCTAGCTCCACTCATTTCGAATCTGTTGCCTGCGTTTTAGCCATCACTGACTTTTTGAACATGGCCGACGAACAGCGCCGAGATCCATCGCTGCTCACCATAATTGACCACCTTCAATCACGTTATGCTAACCCTTCTCTTAGCAGATACCTACTTCAAGACAACGTTTTGTACCGCCGCAACTTACGCCCCGACGGCGCGCAACTTTTACTCGTCGTACCGCATCACCTGCGAGAGGATGTTCTGCGACAATTTCACAACGCTCCAACTTCTAGACATCTAAGAGTCTCCAGAACTTACGACCGCATTCGACGTCGAGTATTCTGGAAGGGCCTGTTCCGCTCTGTTCGCCGTTACGTCGCATTATGCGACCTCTGCCAGCGCCGAAAGATGTCTACGACTCCCCCTGCCGGTCTTCTTCAACCTATTGAAGTTCCAGCCGAGCCATTTTATCGAGTGGGGTTGGACTTGCTAGGTCCCTTTCCTACGTCTACAACTGGAAATAAATGGATTGCAGTGGCCACAGACCATGCCGCTCGGTATGCAATCACTCGAGCGCTGCCAAACAGCTGCGCAACCGACGTTGCCGACTTCCTGCTGTACGACATTATTCCCCAGCATGGCGCTCCATCTCACCTGCTCACAGACCCTGGTCGCTACTTTCTATCTCGTGTGGTTGATGATCTACTCCGATCTTGTGCTATCCGTCACAACTTCACCACATCTTACCACCATCAGACTAATGGCCTTACGGAGCGCCTGAACCGCACATTCACAGACATGCTTGCCATGTACGTATCTACCGATGACACTTATTTGGACATAGCTCTTCCGTTTGTAACCTTCGCCTATAACTCGTTGCGTCATGAAACAGTGGGCTACTACCGTTTTTATCTACTCCTCGGACGTCATCCCTTACAGCCCTTCGACACACTGCTTTCATCAGACCACCCATCCTCTACTTCGTACGCTCAGGATGCGATCACCCGTGCCCTCACGGCACGCGCGGTAGCGCGCGCTCGGTTATCGTCGTCGCAGACAGCCCTTTATGACCGTCGACACAGAGATGCCGTTTTTTCTGTGGAATTTCTTGTTCTCCTGTGGCTCCCATCTTTACGTGTTGGCCTCTGCTATCGCGATACGCTGGGCCCTACCGAGTCATTCGTCAGGTCACACCTGTGACCTACGAGATTGCCGCTACCACAAACTCATCAGCTGCTGCACACAGAACGGAAGTAGTCCACGTTTCTCGTATCAAGCCCTACAATGCCAACTCGCTCATTTAACAGGCACCGAGACGCTGCCTTACGGGCCGGGGTGATGATACGTGTATGAAATTGTCGCCCCGACACAGCTAAATTGGCATCCAAATGAAGAAGGCGACAACGTGGTTGTTGTGGGTTGGACTCTCGAGCCTGTCCCCTTGGCCTGCATGACTGTGCGCTCTCTAAGCCATTAGCAAGACCAGCTCTCGGTGAATAAATCTTCCCCGTAACAATAATAAATAACAGTCCCTTGAGAGCAAAGAGGGGTGTATTGCACTCCCCTGTGAAAGCAAAGTGCGGCACAATATTCACTCGCATTTCCCGGAGAGAGAAAAAACCCCTTGCCTGCACAGACACACCTTCGCACACACACATTCATTGAAGGTAGTGGCCCCTTATGCAGCAAGACTGGGCCCTGCTTTGTAAAAGTTGAATATTTAAGGGCTGACGGGGTGATGGCCACATTACGGAGTGCAACTTGTCGAATCAAGAAACAAAATAACTTAACCTACAGGTTTTAGTTCCCGCCTCTTTAGCCGCGGACATCGCTTTGGCTATTAACTTAACGACAACGTATCGAATGATTCCCACTGTTAAGCACAATGTCTGCTATGCGCTTTTATTTCGATGAAAAAAGACGTCGAATGAAACATTGGCATTTACATCAAACACGATAACAAGCACGGCGATGCGAAACGCAGATTCAGTATTTAAAACATGACGAGAATATAAATTCATGAAGTCATTATCAGAACGCTCCTCCATTCTTCTCTTAAAGTCATAGTTGCCATAGTTATGGAAGCAAGCGAAAAAATCTGGCAGCGCAAGTTTTGTAACAAATTGCAAACAACCTAATGAAATGTGATCATGACCCCTGTTTCATTTCCTCAAAGTGAAAAAGAACAGTTTCTTAATTTTAAACATCGTGTTGAATGTGGCATTCTTCGTTTAGTAATACCTTAGGTACCGCGCAGAAACATCGCCTTCCATAGATGTGCATTCTTTATTTGTAGACTCCGAGATGAGTCAAGGGGGGGGGGTTGCGATTCAGACAACAGATATATTGCTTAGCTGACGCTTAAGTCTGCGCCTTCTCACGCTTACTTAACGAGCTTCGGATTTTGTATTTGAACGGTAATCAAGTATTGTGAGGTAATGAACGCACGCGTGAAATGTATGGCCACTGTTTGCGAACTACTTCCTTTGTAGCGCGGAGGCATGAAAAATAAGTGCAATGAGGTCTCGTGGGTGGAGCCTATTATTATTCTTTAGTTGTCGCCGACCATACCCGAAACTGCTTGTCTCAATGCTTTTTATTGTTTGTCTGTGTTTCAAAATCCAACGACAGACATTTGCAGCCCCGATCAATAGTTCTCTGATTTTTGTGTTCATATTTGTGCGTAATATAGATTTAAAAGCAAATTTTGCGCATATTTGAGGCAAAACATGACCACGTCAGTATACTGTGGCATGTGCCTTTAAAATATGAAAGTCCAAGATGGCTAATTCTAAGGAAGGTAACGCTTATTACTCTTAGCGGAGAATGAAACGCTATGCACAAACCGGCGGGTGTTTCCTGCGCTTTGTTAAGACGATGCGGTGGTGGCAACTACCCGTTGCGCACATCAAGGCACTTTGCTTCAGCGCAGCGCCCCCAGAATCCCAGTAGTAGTAGTCAAAAAGGTTTAAAGAAAAATGTCAATTTTTCCTGAACCTTCTTGGTCGTAGAAGTACAAAACTTAATTACATACATAAACCAGACAGGCTAGAACTCCAGTGCGTGCAAGGAATATGCAGGGTGAAGAGTGTTGTAATCTGTCCGGCAGGGTGGTGCCCCTATTCCAGGGCCCCTTTCGCACGGGCCATCTGTTCAGCTGAGTGGATCAGTCGCAGCTTATGCACAAGACAACAGTACCTCCCATTCGTCTCATGGGCCATTGGTGTCGTGTTCTTCGTCGTCCTCTGCACACTCACACGTTATGCAAAAGAATGCCTCCACACCACGGGCATAAGCCTCCGTTGAGTAGATCCTTATGTGTTTACCAATTACCGATTTACTTGCGCAGAAAATGAAGTAAATGTTTTATTTTATTCAATATCTCCAGACAAAAGACTATCGTCACTCGAAGTCGAGAACTGTTGCAGTGAAACATGCAGATACAGAGTCCAACTTTTAGTGGTAAACAAGGAAGCACTCCCTTATTTGGTGATATAGTTATGCGCATCATCTTACTCTTGGATGCGCCTAGTCTTACCGCGGTGATATGAAGCTACAAACTTAAATTATGATGAGTGGTTTAGTTCTGTGCAAAGAGCTCTCAATTACGATGTTACGGAATTTCATAATATCCTACCTTCAATATATGTATTTATGGAGTAACATAAGGAATAAAGGTGAGGAACAAGGCGTAGAAATTATTCTCTATATTCAAATAGCTTTCGCGGTTGCGCTTTTCCACTTATTGGTAACTGCAAGGATGAGAAATTGGCAGATTCCACGTAACGTGGTAATCGATGATATGCAAAGCACGAATGAGGAAGGTTGATTAGTCACTTCAACATCAGCACAACTTTATAATGGGGACGTAATTTGTGCCGTAAATGACTTCCTATGTGATTCTTAAAAGAAAAAAGAGAAAAGTCAGCGCCGTAACTGTCTGCATTACCGTGCGACACCTCAACAATAGCTCACGAAAGAGGGAGTAAGGTGGGAATAAAAGAATGTGATTAACGTCATAGAGATTGAGAGAGCAGGAAGCAGAGTGCGTGGCGCACGGACAGCGACACCCAGAAGTAAAGAGAAGATAATAAAGGTGGACATGGTCGCAGAAGTTCGGGACGGGGCACCACTCGGTGAGAGCTCTTGTCGGCGGCAGGAGATGGCGTAGGGTGAGCCAGTCAGCGAGAGCTGCGCTGTCGTTGGATATCGCGGGGGCACAGCTGGTCGGCATGAAATCAGGGAGTGAGTCCATGCATGACTTCAATGTCATGATTGGCGTGTTTGGACGTGTCATTTACCTACTTGTTCATTCATGTCACGTATTACCAAATTTGTTATATGTGAAGCTAGCGAAACGCCTGCGAGTGCATCATTAGCGTAGTATGAAGTCATGCTTTAAATTACACGCCGGTCATGGTTTCCATGTTTGCACCAGTACAATATTTTCGCCATACACTCACGTCACGTAACACCGAATTTGGTATATGTGAAGCTAGCGAAACGGCAGCGAGTGCATCATGAGTGTGGCATGTAGTATTGTTCTTACATAACACACAGGTCATGATTATCATGTTTAACCAGTTTGATACCTTCGCAAAACCATATTTTTTGCTACTGCCTGAATTGCGATAAACTAAACTCCCACGAAGCGTTTGCTTCAGGAAATTTCTATTTTTGTCGACAGTCGATTCTAAATGCGACGGAATCGCACCGACACACGGATCGGCGAGTAGCAGCACAGTCGCGCTGAGCATCACACTTAGCGGAAGGGCGGGCGGGGTGCTATGTATAGTCGTAAATCATAGGAGATTATGACAGCACCCGCATAGGAGCGACACCTCTGAGTCTATTTCCATGTGTTCGATGAATGTAATTTCTTCTACTCTGTTTGATACATAAAATGCAACGCTGTGAAGGCTAGCGAGACTTCTTGAAATCATTGCGTTCGCAGGAGACGCTGTAGGTGCCGACCAGTGCGGACGCGCGAAGATCGGCTCCTGGTTTCAAGAATGCTTTCCTGTAGAATCCACAAATTTGTCGCCGAGTTTTCAGTCACATCGTGCGCCTAAGTTCTCAAGAAATCGGTAGCTACCATCTTTGTACCAGTGAGTGGACTTTTACGCCATTTTCTGAGCATTTTTACATGGCAACGCCACCGGAGGATTTAGGCCTAATCAAGGAGGCGATTGCCCCTGATGCACCGGCCCGGCGTCAGTATGACTCAACGCTCTGCGCGTTCCAGGAGCTGCAATTGAGAATAGAATAACAAGTAGATGGAGAGGTCGTCTCTCCAGAGGATTGCACGGAAGGCATGGGTTGGAAGGAAGCCGAAGTGAAACGCTCAAGGAATGGGCTAGCCGTGGTTCTCGCTGCCAAGGGCCCGAAAAGGCAGGCGTTGGGTGAGAGGCTCAAGCCAGTCGTAGTAGACATGACACCAAGCACACAATCGTACGAGCTGGACGCATGCGGCCACTACCCAAGGACTTTAGCAAAATTGTGTTCCGACCTCGAGAAGGGTTGAATATCACGAGAATCGGCGCTGGAGCCGTGGCAGATGCGATAGCACTGGTGGCCAGCGCCAAAGAGAAAGAGGCCATGCGGGAAATCATCTGTTCCAACTCGCAGCAGAACATTAAGGTGGCAAGCACTCCGGACCAAGACAGAGCTTCAAGATACCTCAAGGTCAAGAAAACTGACATTTGAGGCAACGTTTTTGGGGTTAGCGCGTACGCTACAGCACCCTACAATACTTCTAAAGGAGTGATTCGCGGGATCGCCGTAAGCAATACTCAGGACATTGTGACCCGGAAGATTGTGAACCTGAACTTTCCGCTGGCGCTGCAGGCCAAGAGAATCAAGGACACTGGAGCAATCATCAGAGCGTTCGAAGAACACAGAGTGCCGAGATTCGTTAGTTATGGTCTTTCACTTTAGCATTGCTCAATTTACCACAAATACATCGACATTTGTTACGTCTGTGGGAAGCTAGGGCATCGTTCCGACATCTGTCTGAACCCTGCTGAAATCTTCTGCAGGGGCTGCGAGCCTCAAAAATTCAGATAACTGCACCAGTACAATCCAGGATGCAGGCTGTGCGACGGTCACCATTCTACGGCAGTCAAGGAATGCAAAAACAGGTTCTTAGTGTCATACATCGTGAGACGCGGTTGTTGGGAAAGACCACGAGCAGCTGCATAAGTCTGTGGCGCATCAATGATATCGAGTTCAGACATCAACGACGAGCAGCTAATTCCGGCCATTGGGACCCAAATCTTCCATACCACACAAGAACAGGAAAGGCGGCCCCACTCCAGGGGGAGGTCGCCTTCTAGAAGAGGTTCTAGACCAAAGGCCCGCTCCTGATCGCGAGGGCGCTCCAGTTCTCAAGGTCACTATCGGGGTCAGGAGCAGCCTGGATGGCATCTGAAGGGCCAGCTGCCTGGCATTCAATTCAAAATCACGGCTCTCAACCAGGGGAGGACGCCTGCAGTTGCACTGAAAGGCAGCTTGGCTGAGCAAGTGTGCAACGGCGTGGCAGAAGGGATGACAGGTAAGCTGCCAGAGCATGATAGAATTGCACAGCTAGAACAGGAAAGCACGCAGCTTACAAAATCGAATGAGGGGCTATTAGCCAAAAAAAAGGAAATAAGAAATACTCTCACTAAGCTACCTCATCTCATGGCTGTCTAGCTAAACTGCGACTGTGCTATTCGATTTGCTTATTGAGCTCCACGAACTTTTTGCGAAGAGATATGCAACTCGGTAGACGCCCGAATGAGTAAAGGATCCAAATGGAACCTGCTTAAACATCTGTTGGGGGACAAACCCACGAAATCCAATCAGCAACTCACCATAGATCGCTTAATTCATAAGCTTCGCAAGGAAAAGTTTATGGACGAACAGATTACACACGAGCTAGCGTCGTGCTACCTCTCCACCGAATCGAGCTCAGACACGCATTACCCCCCACCTCCAATGCACACGGAAGAAGACCCATCGGTTTCTCTCTTCACGAGTCGGGAGGTGCGGGCAGTACTCGCTGGGTTGAACTGTGGATCAGCCCCTGGCCCAGACGGGATCACAAACAAATTACTCAGAAATCTATCAGACAAGGACAAAGGCCTCCTCAATAAACACATCAACGAGGTATAGGAATCTGGCAAAATCCCGCTCGAGTGGCGCGAAGCCGCCGTCGTGCTCATACCTAAGCCGGGCGAATCCCCTGAGCTTGGCTCACTCAGGCCCATCTCCCTCACCTAGTGTGTGGGCAAGATGGCTGAGCACGTCATTCTCAAACAGGCCACGAAATATGCGGAAGAGAAACACCTTCTCTATTTTAATCAAATAGGCTTCCGCCCGTTCATGTCTACCCAGGACGTCATGCTTATTCTGAAGCACAAGATCTTAACGGTCAATTCCAGGGACACCTGGGCCGTGCTTCACTAGTTCCAGTAAAAGGCATTCGACAACATTAAGCACTCGTACATATTATAAGCGATTGTTAACGCTGGACTCGGTAACCGCTTCTATGCATACGTGTGGTCATTTCTCAAAGACCGCAAAACCACCATTAGACTAGGCTGTTTGGTTTCTAAGACATACGACTTGGGTCCCAGAGGCATGCCGCAGGGAGCAGTTCTATATCCATTTCTCTTTAACTTAGCTTTCATTTCTCTCGAGAGAGAATTGAGCTTCATCGATGGCCTGGGCCACGCATTCTACGCTGACGATATTACCATCTGGTATGGGGGTGGGAGCGACGGGGCCATCGAGCGCAATCTACAGACAGCGGTGGACAAGGTGCAGGCCTTCCTCCGACAGTTGGGCTTACGACTATCGGCCCAAAAAATCTTAACTTTTACTCTACATGCCGAAACTGGGGCTTAAATGGATCCTCAACTCACCCATCTCTGTAGACACAGAAGACGGTAAGCAAATACCATAAGTCACTTCAGTTCGTATACTAGGAGTGATCAAGCAGAAGGACGGCAGGAACAGACTCAGCATAGAGCGCATAGTCACTAATGCAGACTCCACATCTGAAATAATCAAACGCGTTGCCAACAAACGAGGTGGACTATTGGAAGAAAATCTACGGCGTCTCTTCAACGCTTTTCTCATGAGCCACATCAAGTACGTAGCCGTAGCTCACCCCTGGTCAAAAGATGAGAACAAGCTTAATCTGATCATTAGAAAGAGTATCAAACAGGTACTTGGGCTCCCCATACAAACCAACACACAGAAACCTATGGTGCAAGGCCTTCATAACACTTTAGGTGAGATTGTTGAGGCCCAGAAGCTAGCCCAGATTGCTCGACTCTCCTTGACTGTGGTGGGACGTCAACTGCTGGCATATCTCAAAATAAGCTCTCCAATCATCAACCAAAGAGAGTGCACGCTGCCGTCAGAGCTTTGCAAACACCTCATCATTTCCCCGCTTCACGTAACATGCACCCGCAATACAGCCCCGGGCGACATAAGGCTAGAGCAGCCGCCCTCCTCAAAACGGCTGCAGCAATGCCCGATTCAGTAGCTTTCGTGGACGCCGCTCAATGCGTTAATTCCAAGCACTTCGTAGCAGCCGTTACGTCGCTACAAGGTGAATACCTCACTTCTCTAACACTCCCCAACACGGATGCAGACAGCGCGGAACAGGTAGCTATAGCATTAGCTTTGGCGACCACGGAACGCACAACAGTCTACACAGACTCCAAAGCCGCAGCTAGGGCGTTTCGCGCTGGCTTGGTTTGTAAAGAGGCAGCCCGCGTGCCCTCGCATGCAGTGTGGGCCGATACTAAACACTTGATCTGGTTCCCCGGCCACGTCGGCCAAGATGCTCACCCCCTCATCCCTAACGCCAACGAGCTAGCTCACTGCCAGGTGCGAGACCTTACTGACTGCGCCAAAAGAGAGGGCGGCCCAAGGCACAAGGGCGAGCCATGGCCGCGGGACCCGCTCCTAACGTAAAACGAAATTTGTCAGCACTACCGCCTTGAGCGCAGAGTGTTTCCTCTACCTCACCTTCATCCAAAGAGACCACAAACTCTCGCTTTACGTCTGTTACAAACAAATGCTTACCCTTCAGCTATCTCTTATTCACGTTATTTAGTGAAATAAAGCCGGGCTGCTTTCGATGTGGGCTCCCGAGATGCAATTTGCAACGTATGCTGTGGCAATGCCCAATGCTGCGAGCGGCTGCAGGGTCTCCAGCCACGGAGGAACTGTGGACGACTCTTCTCACAAGACCGAATGAGGAAGATCAACTTCTGGCTGTCCAGAGAGCCCATGACCTGGCCGTCGACTTCCACCTCTCGGTCCCGTCGTGGACGCGGCCGGTGGACGAGCCCCTTTAGGGGGAATTGCCTTCTCAAGACAAAATAAAGTTCATTTCAGTTTAGCTCAGTTCAGTTCACTAAGCTAACAAGCACGCAGTCTTCAAAGCCAACGCCTCAGCCAGTTGATATCTCTGTTGATTAAAACGTGGGGTACTCGAGAACCAGTAAAAAAGAGGGCAGTCATGACAGAACATGTGGAAGCCCACCAAGCAAACATGTTAGATATGAAACAGGCCTTTGACACACACAGCGAGGTAGTAGTCAATCTTAGCCAGCAGATGGGCAGGTTACAATCAAGCGTGGCGGCACTGGAAGAGCATATCACTTTGCGCTTTACAAAGGTCGAAGCATATCTGTACAATACAGCAGTGCCTCCTCATGTACCAAACTCACCTCGTTGGTGACCAATACTAGTGGTACAAAACCTGTCGACAGTTGCAGCATCAGGCTCTGACGGCCCAAGTAATAACCATGATGTTAGTGCTAGGTGAAGCATTCTTTTCTGGCAATGGAACGATAGAGGTTACCTTAAAAAGAAGGCAACCCTACAGCAGTATGCCAGGAGCAGCAAAAAAAAGTTTCGTACTATATTATTGCAAAAACACCTTTCACCGCAAGCAACTCTGCCTGGATTCCGGCCTGTAATAGGGGATACCGAAGGTAGGAAAGTCTGCACCTTCGTATGCAAGAAGCTAGCCCACGTAACCCACGAGCTCAAGATAGAAGGAGGCCGGTTGTAACACCTCTTCGTAGATACCATTCCGGGTGCGAGCAACCGTCAGAGGATTTTTATTCCTAACATATATAGCAGTCGAAAAGATCAAAAGCAAGGGTTCAAGATGGTTCTAAAGAAAGCTGTTACTATCGCCGGGGAACGTCCACTCATCATAGCAGGTGATTTCAACGCCCCTCATCATACATGGGGTTACAAGTACAACATTGTAAAAGTAAATGGGCTTTGGCAAAGTGTCAATGAACATGATCTCACTCTAATCATGGACCGCAGCCTACCGACAAGGCTTGGTACATCCTGATGCAAGGATTCCACCCCCAGTTAATATTTTTATGGAACATCATAAAGGCCCAATGAATGAACCTTGCTGTAGACCTCGGGAGTGACCACTGCATTCTTGGCACTACCGTCCCGGTGGAGCGTAAAAAGCAGAAAGAATTTCACTTCACAGGTTGGGATGAGTTCAGGAAGTTAAGGAAGGAAAGGGAACAAGAGGACCACAGACCTGGTTAGGAGCAGTGGGTCAATCAGATCAAAGTGAACAACAAATTCGTCTCATCAACAATTACCACAGATTTCCCGGTTGAAAAAATGGATAGCTGTCTCGCTCATCTTCTTGAGACAAAGCAAGCACTACTGAACCTTCGGAAAAGTCAGCGCCTGAACTGAAGACTGAGGAAGAAGATAGCGGAGGTAAACAGATCAGTCGAGGAATATTGTCGCTCACTATCTGGGCAGCAATTGCACGAAGTGTGCAACTCTTTCGGTAGTCTGATGCGCATTGACAAAGCATGGAATATGTTAAAACATCTTTAACGAAAACTTTACCAAAACATGTCAAAAGCATGTTATTGCTCAAATTATGCATGAAAAGACAGGGCTCTATACAGAACAGCTAGTCGTGCAGTGGCTTGTGCATAAGTATCTCCCGATCAAAAAAGAATTGGCACAACCAAGTAGACAGTACCAGGGTACGCCCAATCTAGGACTTGAAGGCGACTTTAACATCGAAAAGATTCGAAGAGCTTTGCATGGTCCCAACACCAGGTCAGCCCGTGGTTCAGATGGTATATAACAAGGCCCTTCATAACCTTGATGACGATAAAACTGAGACCCTAAAGGATATGATCAATGCAGCATGAAGAGAAGGCAGGGTACCAGAGAAGTGGAAGCTGGCCAACACGATCATCATTCCTGAGCCAGGAAAACCTCCTCACTTGGACAACATGCGGCCAATATTCTTGACATCATGCATCAGCAAGGTTGCATAACATGCCATACTGCACAGGATAAACAAGTACTTGGACGATAATGACATCTATACACATATTATAGTTAGAATGAGGCAAGGCTATCCACACCAGCGCCATGAAACTTATCAAACACCAGGTCATCAACAACAAAACCAGAGGCGTGGGGTCATTCTGTGCCTAGTTCTAAAAGAAGCGCTTGACAACAACTACCACTCATTCATACTCGAAGCAATTTCCGAGCTCGGTCTGGGGAAAGCCTTTTATGACTACGTATGGTCCTTTCTTACAGATCAGGAAGCCGTGATGAAGATTGCAGATATCGAGAACGCTGTAATCAAACTAAAAACAAGGGGCAAGTCACAAGGGGCAGTGATTTTATAAATGCTGTTCAACATTGCCATTACTGGACTGTCAAAGAAATTATCGAGTATCGAAGGATTCAAGCACAGCATCTACGCAGATGACATTACCACTTGATGCAAAGGGGGAAGTGAGGGACAAATTGAGCGCCCTACAAGAGGCTATTGACATTGTAGAAGAGTACCTTCGTCCTTCTGGGCTCAAGTGCTCGTCAAGCAAGTCAGAACTTTTACTATATCTGACTACACGCCTGGAACCGAAGCCCAGAGGATGGAAGCTGTTAAAACAGATAGACATCCACCTCCGTACAAATAAAGGGAATGCCATCCAGAGGGTCAACCCCATGAAACTCCTGGGTGTGTTGATAGAATATACTGGCACTAACAGCAGAACTATAGCCATGTTAACTTGAAACAAAAGACAGTGCGAGGTACCACATACGCAGAGTGGCGAACAAAAGAAATGGGATCAAGGAAAACAATCTCATTCGGTTCATGCAAATGTTTGTTTTAAGCCACTTCACGTGCGAAGCAGCAATGCACAACTGGTCTAGAGAAGAGTCCGAGAAACTGAATGTGCTCCCCACGAAAGTTATCAAGAAGACCTTGGGCCTACCCATACACACTAGCACCGAGCGCCTACTTGAGCTTGGCCCTCACAACACACTTGAAGAAATAGCAGAAGCCAAAGAGAGAGCGCAGTTTGCAAGGCTGCCTACAACAAGGTCGAGGACAATGATCATGTAGGAGCTGGGCCAACACGCAATGACGATTAGACTCAAGTACAATGATATCCCCGAAAACATCAGAGAGAGCATCACGGTATCTCCTATACCATGAAACATGCGCCAAGAACGCAACATCGGAAGAAGAGTAGCGAGGGCTAGGACCACATTTTGTGAAGTCTCAAACGAGGAACGAGGGGTCGTATTTGTTGGCGCGGCTTCCTTCCCCAATGGGAAAGCTTTTGTGGCAGTGGTAGTCGATGCGGCTGGCCGTATCGTCAACTCAGCAATGGTCAGGACGAAAGACCCAATCATTGGGGAACAGGTAGCCATCACCTTAGCATTAAAGTTCGTTAACATTGAAGTCGTCTACAGTGATTCTGTGGCACCAATATGGGCCCTCGCAAAAGGGATGACCTCAGAACAAACGTTGAGAATGCTACATGGCAAGGACATAACGCATCATTTTCTCAGTTGGTTCCCACTTCACCTAAGACAAATGAACGACTCCCCTCCCAATCTTAATGAAGCAGCACACGAGGCGGCGCGAGACTTCTCCGACCGTGGCTCCCCAGGCATGCGTTCTACCGGTGAAGGGGATAACCGGGATATTCTTACAACTTATAACGAGCTCACCAAACATTTCTACACGTCTATAAGGATTTTCCCTCCACCTCACAAGAGTTTAACTCTGCGCCAAGCATATACATTAAGGCGTTTGCAAATACGGATGTACCCTTCTTTGTAAATGTTACACGTCATGTACCCTGACCTGTACCCCAGTAAACTTTGCCCACATAGTGGGAAAATAGCTTCGTTCAAACATATGCTCTGGCAGTGTACTGAATTCACTCTTTTATCGAACATCACGTCTACTAGATGGGAGGCGGTGATCCGCAGCTCGTCCTTGGCCGATCAGCTCTGGGCTGTCCACCAAGACCGCGAGGCGACTGAGGAGCTCGGCATCTGAGTCCCCACGTGGGAGCGGCCAGCAACACATTGATCTGTGTTTTCGAGGACCAAATAAAAGTTTATCCAGTCCAATGCGTTCACACTAAGAAATAGTATCATAATTTTTGCATCTGAGACGTGATATATTTTCCTCTTTGTGCTTTGTGCGTCATAGACAAAAACGCCTCATCAGACGGCTTTTCTTTGTTCTCACTTTTAAAATGCAAAGCATTTCTTAGCGAAATTCGGTGACTTTGAGCGTATTGATCTGTCTATCTATCTATCTATCTATCTATTATTCTAGCCGTCTATGACTTTTACCTCTCCTGGCCGTTTCGATAATGGTATCAATACCAAACTTGGTATGGCATAACATGATTGTTTGAAAAACATAATTGACTAGTCACAATATTGCTACGTGGCACCAAGGATAACTCGAAACTCGATAAGGAAGAAGACGATGTCGAAGCTCTTGTGCAGACTGGGCTCCATCTTGTATGCCTGCTTGTTAAATCTATAGTAAGCATACTTCTCCGACGTCTTTTCCCCGTAACATATTGGTGGAGAGTGCGGGTCCTCCCAGAATCAACATCCACGATTCTACGTAGCGGGCGTTCTTTGGCTGCCTCTACAATGGCTGATCCCGACGAGAACGAGGATTTGTCGGTACCTTCCCCTAATGTACCTCGTCAGACTGCGCAGCGCCCAACATCGTCACATCCAGCTGTCACGAACCGCACCATCGTTCTGACGACTCCACATAACCCAGGCACCTTTTCCGGCAACGACGACAAGGATGCCAAAAATGGCTTGATCTATACGAACGGGTGAGTGCACAAGACAACTGGGACCTGACGCTTATGTTGGGCAATATTCTATTTCACCTTGAGGGCACGGCCAAAGTGTAATTTTCCAAGCATGAAGAAGAAATCACGAGTTGGGATATTTGCAAACACAAACTCATTGACCTCTTTGGCACGCCCATTCAACATCATCGTTTGGCGCAGAAAGAACTCGCGTACCGACTGCAGTTTTGCACCGATTCATACGTGACATACATTCAGGATGTGCTCGCCCTCTGCCGCACGGTTGACGACAAAATACTGCAATTGGAAAAGGTAGCGCACATCCTCAAAGGAATCGCGGGCGATGCCTTCACTCTCCTTGAGTTCCGCAAGTCTTCGACAGTGGACAACGCCATTAACAAATGCCGGCACTTTGAGGAAGCGAAAAGTCGTGGTATTACACACCAATTTTCGCGTCTTCCCAACACAGCTGCCACGTCTACCTGCGATGATGCCCGTCTCGCTTCAGCCGCTGCTACTTCCGACAATATTGTGCGCATCGACCGCCGTGAAATTGAGGCCACATTTCCTATTGTTGATCATGCCCGTGACACTGACGACTCTCGTGCAACAACTTTTTTATTACAGACCGTTGTGCGCCAGGAACTGGCCAACGCCGGACTAAAGACGCGTTGCCCAGTTTACATCAACATCATCATTATCTTCTTCTTCATAATCATCATCATTATGATCATCATCATCATCAGCCTGACTACGTCCACTGCAGTACAAAGGCCTCTCCCATGTTCCGCCAGTTAACTCGGTCCCGTGCTTGCTGCTGCCAATTCATACCCGCAAACTCCTTAATCTCACCACCGACCTAACCTTCTGTCTCCCCCTAACCCGCTTCTCCTCTCTGGAAATCCAGTTATTTCCCCTAATGACCAGCGGTTATCCTGTTTACGCGCTACATGCCCGGCCCATGTCCACTTCCTCTTTTTTATTTTAACTATGATATCCTTGACCCCCGTTTGTCCCCTAACCCACTCTGCTCTCTTCTTGTCTCTTAAGGTTACACCTACCATTTTTCTTTCCATTGTTCGCTGTGTCGTCCACAATTTAAGCTGAACCCTCTTTGTAAGTCTCCAGAATTCTGCTCCGTAGCTAAGTACCGGCTAGATACAGCTGTTATATACCTTCCTCTTGAGGGATAGTGGCGATCTACCTGTCATAATTTGAGAGTGCTTGCAGAATGTGCTCTCCGCCATTCTTATTCTTCTAGTTGCTTCGATGTCGTGGTTCAGCTCTGCGGTTATTACCTGCCCTAAGTAAACATAGTCTTTTACAACTTGAAGCGCACCAATACCTACCTCGAAGCGCTACTCACTTCCGAGGTTGTTGTACATTACTTTCGTTTTCTGCAGATTAATTTTGAGACCCACCATGCTGCTCTCCTTGTCTAACTCCGCAATCATGAGTTGCAATTCGTCCCCTGAGTTACTCAGAAATGCAATGTCATCGGCGAAGCGCAGGTTACTAAGGTACTCTCCATTAACTCTTATCCCTAACCTTCGCATTCTAGGCTTCTGAAAACCTACTGTAAGCACGCGGTAAATAGCTTTGGGGAGACTGTGTCCCCCTGCCTTGCACCCTTCTTGATTGGTATTCTGTTGATTTCTTTATGAAGCACTATGGTAGCAGTTGATCCCCTCTAGATTTCTTCCAAAATGTTTATATATACTTCATCTACGCCCTGATTTCGCAGTGTCTGCATGAGGGCTGATATTTCTACTGAATCAAACGCCTTCTCGTAATCTATGAAGGCTATGTATAGTGTTTGGTTATATTCTGAGCATTTCTCTATTACCTGATTGATAGTATGAATGTGGTTAATTGTTGAGTAGCCTGTTCGAAATCCTGCTTGTTCCTTTGGTTGATTGAATTCTGCTGTTTTCTTTACATTGTTAGCAATTGCCTTTGTATATAGCTTGTATACTACAGAGAGCAAGCTGATCGCCCTGTAATTCTTCAAGTCCTTGTCTTCTCCTTTCTTATGTATTAAGATAATGTTAGCGTTCTTCCAAGACTCTGGTACTCTTCTCGTCAGGATACACCTTGTAAACAGGGTGGCTAGTTTTTCTAACACAATCTGTTTTCCATCTTTCAGCAGATCTGATGTTACCTGATCCTCACCAGCAGCTTTGCTTCTTTGCATGCTCTCCAAAGCTTTTCTGACTTCTTCTATCATTACTGGTGGAGTGTCATCTGTGTTACTGCTAGTTCTTATAGTATTAACATCGTGGTTGTCTCAGCTACTGTACCTATCTCTGTAAAACTCCTCCACTTTTTTAACTATCCTAATAATATTCGTTGTTATTTTGCCTTGTTTGTCCCTTAATGCATACAACCGACTTTTGCCTATCCCAAGTTTCCTTTTCACTGCTCTGACGCTTTCTGCGTTTTTCAGAGCGTGTTCAATTCTCTCCATGTTATACCTTCCTACATCGCATACCTTGCGCCAATTAATCAACTTCGAAAGCTCTGCCAGTTCTGTTTTGTCTGTTGTACTTGATAATTTTATGATTTGACGCTTCTTAACTATATTATTCGTTTCCTGGGAAAGCTTGCTAGTGTCCTGTCTAACTACCCTGCCTCCAACTTCCACTGCACACTCTGTAATAATATTCGTCAAATAATCAATCATTGCATCTACGCTAAGGTTGCTTTCCTCACTAAGAACCGAGTACCTGTTCTGAAGTGACACTCTGAATTCCTGTACTTTCTCTCTCAGTGCTAGCTCATTGATTGGCTTCTTTCGTATCAGTTTCTGTCGTTCCTTCTTCAAGACTAGGTGAATTCGAGACCGTACCATTCTATGGTCACTGCATCGTACCTTGCCCACCACTTCCACATCCTACGCCGGTCGCGGGTTTGAATCCCGGCTGCGGCGGCTGCATTTCCGGTGGAGGCGGAAATGTTGTAGGCCCGTGTGCTCAGATTTGGGTGCACGTTAAAGAACCCCAGGTGGTCAAAATTTCCGGACCCCTCCACTACGGCGTCTCTCATAATCCTAATCACTTCCACATCCTGCACAAGTACTGGGTGTGCACTCATTATAAAGTCTATTTCGTTCTTATTTTCCCCATTATGGCTCCTCCATGTCCACTTCCAGTTTTCTCGTTTTCGGTAGAAGGAATTCAAAATCCGTAAATTATTTCGTTCAGCGAATTCTACTAGTAGCTCTCCTCTGGCGTTTTTAGTACCGATGCCGTAATCTCCCACTGCCTCGTCTCCAGCCTGCTTCTTCCCTACTTTTGCATTAAAGTCGCCCATCACTATAGTATACTGTGTTTTTAACTTACACATTGCCGATTCCACGTCTTCATAGAAGCTTTAAACTCAAGCGTCATCATGGCTGGATGTAGGCGCGTAAGCCTGTACCACCTTCATCTTGTATCTTTTATTCAGTTTAATTACGATACCTATTACCCTTTCATTAATGGTATAGTATTGCTCCCTGTTGCCAGCTATGTTTCTATGAATTAGGAACCCCACTCCCAGTTGTCTTCTGTCTGCCTAGTCTCAATAGCAAAGGACGTGCCGATTCTGTAGCCCCGTATAGGCCCCATCGGTCCTCCTAACCTCACTGAGCCCTACTATATCCCATTTAACACCCTCTAGCTCATCGAATAGTACAGCTAGACTTTCTTCACTAGATAAGGTTCTAGCGTTAAACGTTGTCAAGTTCAGGTTGCAATGGCGGCCTGTCCGGATCCAGAGATTCTTAGCAACCCCTGCTGCCTTGCAGATCTGACCGCCGCCGTGGTCAGTTGCTTCGCAGCTGCTGGGGACTGAGGGCCATGAGTTATTTTACGTATGCATGTGTTGGACGTTTACAGACCTGACCAATTACCTAGCGTACCTGATTTGCCCCGCGGTCCGTACAACCGTCCACGTTACCAGAACTCGACTGAATGGCAAACATCCTATGATAGGCCTATCTGCTTCTGCTGTGGACGAGTCGGCCACATTTCACGTCATTGCCGTAATTCCTGGAATCTGCAGTCATGGCCACACTATGCCAACACTTAACGCCCACCTAATGGTTACCGTATGCCAATGTGCGTCGACCACGAAAATGCTTCGCTGCCCATGACCGTTCGACCGAACTGCTCGCCATCGCCATCCGGACGCTTGTTCCACTCACCTAACTGTCGCCGCTCTCCCTCCTACCACCACCAGTCCTCGGAAAACTAGCGGGCGCAGCTCCTAAAGGTGAGCCTGCCTTGACGACCCGACCTGAAATTTCTTTGCGCACGCTACCCGAACACAAGAACTTCATAAACGTAAATGTAGATGGCACACCTGCAACAGCACTCATTGGCACTGGCGCTTACATATCTGTAATGAACAGTAGTCTTTGTGCTTGGCTAACGAAAGTGCTTACGCCTGCTCCTATCACAGTAATCCGAGTAGCTGATAAAGCAACGTCAGCTGTCACTGGGATGTGTGCCCCCCGCATCATTGCGGCTGTATGTCATACTTCTGTTTTGTTTTACGTCCTGGATCACTGCCCACATGGAATCATTCTGGGATTAGATTTTCTGTCGGAGCGTTCCGCCCTAATTGACTGTACTGCTGGTGTTCAACTTGCTTTACCATACGCTGTTGACCATCCTGCTCTTGCGCCGCCAAGGCTATGCTTCGTCGAGTACATTCGCCTATTATGTCGAGCTGTTACATATATGGTCGTCTTTTCCTATCCCCCTGTGACCGACGAAGATAATGTAGTGTCACCTACCGCTACCGTCCTCTCTTCGTTCAATGTAACGTTCCCGTACACGATTATCACTATGAAGGACAACGTGGCACGTCTTCCTATTGTGAACTTTGAAATTTGCGTGCAAGTACTGCCCTGAGGAATATGCCTAGCAATTCTTGGCTCGGCTAGCGACTACAACATCTCCGCCTTAACAGAGGAAACAACATCACCTCCCACTCTTGAGTTGGGCACTACCTGAGATGGCATAACGAAAATGATCGCATCTGATCTCCCTGCCGAGCATGTGCACGCGCTTCGTGGCCTTCTTGCGTCGTATGAAGACCTCTTTGATCTCCACGACCAACCACTAGGCTAAACGACCATCGTAAAACATCGGATTAACACCGGCGATGCAAATCCAGTACATCGGCGGCCCTATTGTATATCCTCCACCAAACGCCACGTTATCCAGAAATAAGTCGACAACATGCTTGCTCGGAACATCGTTGAGCCTTTTTCAAGCCCATGGGATTCGCTTGTCGTTCTCCTCAAAAAGAAAGATAACAGCTGGCGTTTCTGTGTCGACTACCGGAATCTTAACAAGGTAACGAAAGAAGACGTGTATCTCCTGCCGCGGATAGCTGACGACCTTGACTGCCTTAGTGGAGCAAATTATTTTTCTTCCATCGACCTCTGTTCTGGCTACTGGCAAATAGCAGTTGATGACATGGACCGTGAAAAAACAGGTTTCATAACTACCGACGGACTCTATCAGTTTAAAGTAATGCCGCTCGGGTTATGCAAGGCCCCAGATACATCCGAACGAATGATGGATGCTCTCCTTCACAGTTTTAAATGGTCAATCTGCTTTTGTTTCCTTGATGACGTCATTGTCTTCTCACCAACTTTTGGAACACATCTCGAGCGTCTCTCTACTATTCTTTCTGCTTTCCGCAAGGCAGAGCTTCAGTTAAACTCGTCGAAATGTCACTTAGGGCACCACCAACCTAATGTCATGGGTCACCTTGTTGATTCTTGTGGTGTTTGTCCCGACCCTGAGAAAATTCGATCGCGCACTCACGGCACTACTGAAGAAAGATGCGACTTTTGTGTGGGTACCTGAACAAGCCAGAGCATTCACTGAGCTGACCGACAGACTTATGACGCCATCGATTCTTAGCCACTTTGATATGTGCGCTCCAATCGAAGTGCACCAACGCAAGTGGCCATGGAATCGGAGCAGTTTTGGCACAAAGACAGCATGGCTCCGAGCACGTCATTGCATACGCTAGCCGTCTCTTATCGCCAGCGGAACGAAATTTTTCAATCACTGCACGTGAATGCCTTGCTTTCATTTGGGCAGCGGGTAACATTCGGCAATATTTGTATTGATGGCCATTCACATTGTCACTGACCATCACGCCCTATGTTGGCCGTCGTCCTTAAAAGATCCTAGTGGACGTCTCGGCCGGTGGGCTATACGGCTATAAGAATATTCGTACACAGTCGCTTACAAATCAGGCCGCCATCATGAAGATGCCGACTGCTGGTCGCTTCATCCAGTCGACCCACCGGACGTTTCTGAGAACGGTGAGTCTACTTGCGTGCTGTTACGTTTCGCCTTCGGCAACTTCGGAGATGAGCAACGTCGTGATCCTCACTTGAGAGATACCATCCTTCGTCTTTCTGGTCCCACAACTTCTCCGTTCCTCCGTATGCTCCTGCTCCGAGACGGCGTATTATATCGCTACAGCATGCAGCATGACGGACCTGAGCTGCTACTGGTCATACCCCAACATATGCGCCAGACTGTCCTCACGCAGTTACTTGACATCCCAATGGCTGGTCACTTAGGAGTCTCAAGAACTTATGACCGTGTTCGACGTCGCTTCTTTTGGCCTGTTATGTACCAATCCGTCCATTGTTACGTCGCATCTTGCAAATTCTGTCAACACCTCAAAAAGCCAACAACCCTTCCAGCAGGACGACTTGAGCCCGTTCAGATGCCATCAGAACCCTTTTATAGGATATGTCTTGACCTACTTGGACCTTTCTCTTATTCGGTCAGTGGGAACAAGTGGATAGCAGTCGCCACGGACTGCGCCAATCGGTATGCCATCACGCGGGCCCTTCCTACCAGTTGTGCAACCAACGTCACCGACTTTCTCCTAGAAGACGTCATACTACTTCACGGCGCCCCTCGACAACTACTTACCGATCGGGGTCGCTAGTTCCTATCCCAGGTTATACAAGACTTATTGCATTCTTGGGCTACAAGACACAAATGCACAACAGCCTATCAGCTACAAACCAACGGGCTCACAGAACGGCCAACTCAGACTATCACAGACATGCTCGCCATGAACGTTTCCACCGACCATCGTGGCTGGGACGTGGTCCTGCCGTTTGTGATATTTGCCTATAATACGTCCCGGCATGATACTGCAGGTTTCTCATCTTTTTTTCTTATGTATGGAAGAGAACGCACGCTTCCTTTTGACACGCTCCTACCTACCATTACACACACATTGGACATCGCCCACGATGTTATCTCTAGAGCTCTACAAGCACGTGAAATCGCTCGCCTGAGTATTAGTGATTCGCAAGACCGCCAACAACTGCTGTACAATGCCCGCTGCCGCGATGTGAACTTCTAGCGTGGTGACACGGTCCTTCTCAGCACGCCATCACGGCCAGTTTGCCTGTGAGAAAAGCTGACTTCGCCATACTTGGGTCCGTACCATGTCGTGCGCCAAGTTACCGACGTGACCTATGATAATGAACCATTTCACAGCACCAGCGCCCGCTCGTGTTCTGACGTTGTGCACGTCTCTCGGCTGAAACGATACCACTCGGACCAACCGAGCACCGAGATGGCGCCTTCGCCCCCAGGGGGTGATCCTACGCGGCGCCACGGATAACTGGAAACTCTTTAAGAAAGAAGACGAGGTCGAAGCTTTCGTGCAGACTGTGTTCCATCTTGTATGCCTGCTTGGTAAATTGATAGTAAGCATATTTCTCCGACACCTTTTCCCCGGAACATGAAATCATGACAAGTATGTCAAAATGTCGTGGTTATATTTCATGGTCCTGCAGCTCTTGCGGTGGTTTCGTTCACATCGCATGATGAAAAACTAGTATGGTGTATCATGATTGCATGGCGAACACATGCGACAGACCGCAACATGAAAAGAATGGCATGCGTGTTATGTAACAACATGACTACATCCCACGCTCATAATGCACTCGCGGCCATTTCGCTAGGGTCACATATACCAAATTTGTTATTGCAGTACGTGAATGGATGACGAAGGTATGCGATTGGTGCAAACATGATAATCATAAGATGCATGTCATGTAACAACCTGACTACATGCCAGGCTCATAATGCGCTGGCGGCCGCTTCGCTAGCTTCACTTATACCAAGTTTGGTATTACGGGACGTGAATGGATGGCGAAGGTATGATACTGATGCAAACATGATAAACATGAGATGCATGTCATGTAACAGCATGGCTACATGCCACTGTTCGTGGCTGGCGTCAGACTACAGAGTGCTGGCGTTTTGCTAACGTAGCGTCGTTTTGCCCAGCGTGCGCGTGCGTCAGCTCTACGTTAGAGTATATTGGACCCTTCATGATGCGCTCACGGCCATTTTACTAGTCGCACATATACCGAATTCGGTGTTACGTGACGTCAGTGGATGACGAAATAGATGACTGGTGCAAAAATGATAATTCTAATACGCCTGTCATGTTAGAACATGATAACCTACCACGCTCATAGCGTGCTCACGGCTGTTTTGCCAGCTCCACATATACTAAATTTTGTATCACGTGACGTGAATAGATGACAAAAGTAAACGACACATCCAAGCATAAAAATCATGACACGGAAGTCATGTATGGCATCCTTTACCTCTACCTCGTAACATTAATTGTGCTGATTTTAAAGTGACATATCAACATTTTTTATTCATGCTTCGCAGATCATCAATTCCCAGTATACATGGGATCTGCCAATTTTTCGGTGTTTTATTTGTAGGTTTTAGCGAAGCTGTGCAGGAGCGTTCGTGCTTGTCTCAAGAGCGTTTACAACGATGAAGTCCAAGCGCGAGAAGCGCCAGGTCACACATATTTCGGACCGACCTCCTTGCATGGCGTCCATGGCGTTGCACTTTATATACAAAACAGAGTTTAGTATACATCTGCCAGCGTTGGCTTGCATACGAGGGAGGCAGGGTGAGTGACCATGCCCCCTAGTATTCTTAGAGTCGGTGCGCGGAAGTCTGTCCCGTACTATAGTGCCTAAAATATTGTAGACACTGTACTCATACAATAAATTGATTGATAAGGATTGATCATTGCGATTAACTATTGACCCCCAAAGCCTCTGATGGAGAACCCTCCGCACTTGTATCTTCCCCAAACGACACCGGTGGTGATAAGGTGGTCAATGAATGTTACGTAGCACAACGTGCTCACTCAAGGGTGCTTATAACGTGAGATATGTGATCTAAGCAAGCAGTGACAGCATAGGATAAGTTATTTGCTAAAAATATTCATCATATATGTTATCAAGTTGGTGTAGCGTATATTGCGTGCGTACTTTAATATTTACATGCTATCCAAGGTTTATTTTTCTTTGCTTGATCAGTTGCCATTTAGTGCAAAAATAAAAATACATTTCTAATGGTGATTTTCAAAGTCACTATAAACACTCAAAAAAGAATCTACGGTGCTGTATACGAACATTTCCCCTAACTGCTTCGGATGCAATCAGCTCGCTTCCTTCTCTCATTTGATGTTGTGGTGCCCCCGCTTGCGCGTTTCAGCAAGGAAGCATCACGTAAACGCGATAGATTTTTCAGTATTTGTCGAAAGACCACAGATTGGGAAACAACTCCGGGCAGGTTCAGGGAGCCTGTGAAGCAATCGGGAACCTCTGGTCTCCGACCTCGTCGCAGGTGCAGCCCTCGGTAGGTTCGTAGGAACTTTCTTATGAAGACGCAAATAAAGCTCATCTCTTTCTTTGTGTGTCTGTCTGTCTGTGACTCGAAAAAAAGCGCCACGTTGCTATGGTATAGGTATGCGAGTGAAATTATTACGTACGTAGATATATTTGTCCACAAAACTACAATTTACTGAAAATGGGGTATGGTAAAATTCGTGTCTTTCTTTTTCATCAGTGCCATACGTTTTTTTATTTGAAAGACTGAACTTTGGCATAAAAAACATACATAAAACCAACACAGGTTCATAACACATAAATAAAAAAATTAAAGTTTTGTTGGAGAGAAGTGTGCTTGCAAAAACGACGTGACGTTTCAGGACAAGGTGGTTCAGTAGGTATATAAAGCGCTTTTGACGCGGAGGTTGCATAAGTGATAAAATTTTTTATATTTTTTTCTAGCAAGCATGATCATGCCGGCATTTCGAAAAAAACCTGAACGCAAAACGTTCCTGGGAGCGAAACAGTTAAGGAATCAAGTGTTGTTTTATGCTTGTGCTATATCACCAGGAATACACCTATTTGTTCTCGAAAATTGTGGCTTCCCCTTTATTTGACTCTCAAGCATCATCGACAAACTTGCCATTTAGGTTGCCGCAAAAGTTCAACAAAATGTTCGTCAGTACTACATCATATTTATAAGCACCATTTTGTTCATGTGACCATCCTCAAGGGCGTTGAAGTCAGGTTATTCTTTGTTGAACATGTATTGCACCAACAGATTTGTACTTATTAACGAACAGATATTATTCGGGCATTAGTGGCGTTTCTTTTCTGACAAAGTAGCTGTGAGAAACAGCATACTTATTAGGAAGAGGGGTCTTCCTCGGTCGAACTGCTTCCCGACACCGTAGCACTCATGGGTGGCAGAGACAGTGGTCATCTACTCCGTAGTGAGGGCATGCCTGCAGTTAGGAATATTTAATTTCTTTAGAATACCGTACATTGCATATTCTGCTACTTTACCAGAACGTCCTGCATCTTCGACAAAGTTTAGCTTCTGCCGCATCGTCGCAACTAGGATGTATTTAGCTCCTTCGATACTCCTCATACTAATACTGCTCAGTTAAAGTTGTCGGCAAGGTGCTCTACAGGCTTTTTCTCAAATTCTCGGCAACTGGAGGCTTTCGGGGCACTGACCATCGTGTCACTTTGAAGAGACACTACATACGTATCATTTCAACGGCGTGTCAGCGTCCCTCCTTTCGCAATTTCAAACCTCTCAGGCACGAAAACACTCAAAGGAACACTCAAAACACGAGCAGCTGAGCTACGAAGAGATGCACATTACCATATTATAAAGACAAACCAGGGCACGCTGGTTCTGCGGACGCGCGACGAATGCGCAATCTTTCGGTAATCCGTAACCATTGCCACTTGATGAGACCACCCCCCATGCTGACGTGGTTCGAGTGGAAAGGGTATATAACTAAGATCTCCTCCTTTTAGGTTGGTGTTCGCAATGAAGTTTAAAAAAATGCAGGAGTGGAAAATCTTGCCCAAGAATGAAGGTGTGCCAACCATGAGACGGCCGCTGCGGCAGCCATCTTATACTAAAGGTAGGACGAGCTGCTGACGTTCAGCGATTGAGAAGGGGCATTTTTTTCGCACACCTGAGTTCAACATGGCAAATTTTTTGGGTCAGAGAGACTCACTAAGTGAGGCAAACAATGAAGCCTGGAGAAATAATCGATGCCTGCTCTACAGGTTTCTTTACGTTTCGTTTCACCGCGTTTAGCGAAGGTTTGAACTCGCATAAAACAACTTGAATTATTATTTCATAGATAACGCAATCACCAAAAACCGCCTTTGAGATTTATTATTTATTGAAAATATTTGGTTTGAAGTACTGGGTTGCCAAGTTAGTAAGCACAAGTAGATACAAAACATATTATGCACCTACTAATGTGCAATGGTCGTTGGTTATTAGTGTCTGAAAAAAGCCAGGTTCTACAGAACGGGGAAGCAGAAAAAATACCTAAATTCACTGCTGCCTTGTATGTTTCCTAATGAAGATCAAAGAATTTTCTCTTCATAGAATTCTGGAAGAGGGCCTGCTGCTTCAATATACAAAAAATCCGAGTATCAGCTTGTATAGTTTTGTCGCTTCATCGGTAATGCGTGAACAAGTACAGTCTTAAACTGCCGCAATCACACAATAATAATTTGTTAATTTTTGTCACAGCACATATAAACTTTGAATGGAAAATCAGTGTAATTTAGTCTGCAGATCCACAAATTAGTATGGTTCTGCTTTTAAAACAAAAAAATAATATTCACACGCAAACTTTTTTTATTTTGCCCATTTTCGTTGGAATGTAAATAAAAAAACTACTTATTTTACCGCTAATATCTCCGCGTAAAAACTTCAATATCACTTTTTCTAAAGGCACGGTAAGATTCGGCTTGTTTTGTTGAACATTTTCGGTGTACTAGCAGTACAACAGAGGCTTGTGCAACAAAAGTGTTTTTGTTGCTCACACTACTTTCGTTGCTAATAGGTAACACTTGCAACCAGAAATTAACATGAAGGGTCATTGGAAATCGGAGATCGTAAGCTTTCAGGAATTTTACTATTAAAATTTATTCCTCAAGCGCAGCGAGCACAGTGCATCCGCAAACAATGCGTCAAATCCGGAGTGGGATTTGCCATAGTGGGACCGCCACCTCAAGTGCAGCTCACTGGAACGCTGCTTCGCACAAGTGGGCCAAGCCTGCACAGAATGCAAAGGGGGGCAGTCTTCTTTCTTGGGTTTTAAAAGCTGTTTTAAAGACGATAGTATTTCTTGGGAGCATTCGACGCAAAAATTGTGGGCTGTCTGTCAGTATGCTCAATTGTATGTTTGTCCACCCTTAACGGTACCCTAATTGGCACCGAACGATACCCCGAACGGCCAACCCCATCCGCAGTGCCCACCAATGTTGCTCAAGATTCAGCGTTCATACTTGTGCAATTTTCAATTAAAAAGCAATTATTGTGCATATAACAAGGCACCATAACAACACGTCAATATTCTGTATGTGTGTCTCTTACTAGAAAAGGCATACATAAAAAATTTAAAGGACCGTAGTGTTTATCACGCTGCGCTGACCATGCAACACTTTATTTATTTATTTATTTATTATTTAATTATTTATTCATTTATTTATTTATTTATTTATAATACCCTCAGGACCAAATGGCATTACAGAGGGGAGTGGAATACATTGATTAACACATGGTACATGGTGGGGAGGAAAAAAACAGCGTTAGTACGAATATAAGCGAAAGTCAGCGTACAAACAAAAATACATTAAATAGGTCCTGCGTATACAATGTTAGCTACGGTATCACGAAAAAGGTGGTTGTCATTAATAGCAACAATTTCAGGGGGAAGGTGGTTCTACTCGCGAGAAGAACGAGGCAGGAACGACTGCGCAGCTGTGTTAGTACGATAGGTGATAATTACAACCTTGTGACGGTGATCGACACGGTTGGAAAAATACTGGGGTTGCAAAATAAGTTCGTCGCGCAAGATGGGGTGGTGATACAATTTATGAAAAGTTGATAGGCGGGAAACTTTTCTTCGAAGTGACAGAGTAGGCAGGAACAGATTATTTTTCATTGCAGATATACTGGCAGTGCGATTGTAGTTCGATAATATGAAGCGTGTGGAATTATTCTGAACTATCTTAAGCGATGTAAGTAAATTAATGTGGCTGGGATCCCAAATCGAAGAAGCATATTCTAGTTTAGGTCGTATTAAAGTTTTGTACAGGGCTAATTTTAATGAAGATGGAGCTTTGGAAAAGTTACGGCGTATTTACCCAAGCGTACGGTTAGCTTTGTTGATTATTTGTTCGACGTGCATTGCCCAAGAGAGATTGGATATTATGTGGACGCCTAAGTACTTGTACGAGTTAGTAGATTCAAGCGGTATGTCGTTTAAGTAGTAAGTAAATTGACTGCAAACACTGCGGGACACGCGCATTACTTAACATTTGTTTATGTTCAATTTCATTAACCATGTTCGGCACCAGTTATCAACAGTGTTGAGGTCTGATTGAAGAGTACATGAATCATTTATGTGACTTACCTCACGAAAAATAACACAATCATCAGCAAATAAATGAATTCTGGATTTAATGTGGCAGGAGAGGTCATTAATATAAATTAGAAATAAGAGAGGCCCCATTACCGATCACTGAGGAACGCCGGAGTGTACTTCAGTAAAACAAGGAGTATACCCGTTAGCGTAAACAAATTGTGAGCGATTTGTGAGAAAACATTCAATCCATTTAAACACGTTATGGTCAAGTTTCAGTTGGCTTAGTTTGTGAAGTAAAAGTTTATGACATACCTTATCAAATGCTTTGAAAAAATCCAAAAAGATGCAATCAGCTTGGGATGAGTTGTCCAAAATGCGGTGTAATCTGTTAGTAAATGATACCAGTTGTGTATCACAGGAGTATGATTTACGAAAGCCGTGCTGAGGTGACGTGAAGAAGGAATTACTTTCAAAAAAATTTACAAGGTTTGTGAATATGATGTGCTCTAATAGCTTACAGAACGTACTGGTAAGGGAAATGGGACGATAATTAGCAGGGGAACTTTTACTACCAGATTTATGAATAGGAACTACTTTCCCGATTTTCCATTCAGATGGTAGAGTAGAAGTGTCGAGTGATTGTTGGAATATCTTGGCTATTATGATGGAACTAATTTCTACAGTATTTCTTAAAAAATTACTATTAATCGAATCATAACCAAGGGAAGAATGGTTGCTTAATCTGTTGATAAGGGAAGCGATACCAGAAATGTCTACTAAAATTGGTGGCATGGGGAGGCGATTGTAGCAAAAGGTGGAAGGAAGTGGAACATCAGATGTTTTTGTAAACTGGGCAGCAAATGTGTTGTTGAGGGCTGTTGCACACTGATTGATGGGAACTGTGTCACCAGATGAGTCTTGCAATAAGATTTAATTATCTTTTGGGGGATATATAACGCGCCGAAACGTTGTTACACTTGGTTTTAACATTGACGGCAATACATTAGAGACGAAGTTATCTTCAGCTTGTTTGAGTGCCCTGACGTAAATACTAGATGCGGTATTATAAGTGGCCCATCGTTCGTTAGTTGGCGAGCGCTTAGCTGAACGATAAAGGCGTTTTTTCTTGTTAGACAGGCGTTTGATAGTGGCAATATACCATGGCGATTGTGAGTGACTAGCAATAGTGTAGGTTGGTATGTGCTTTACGGTGAGGTGATAAACTTCGGCAGCAAACATATCCCAGTTATACTGAACAGAACGGTTGTTAAAACAGGTCAGAAAGACGTCAGTAAATTCAGATAATTCACGATTGATTGCATCGAAGTTAGCTTTTTTGTAATCGCAAATAGTTTTTTTTCATTCTGGTGCTTTTAGGAGGGGTAGCGTGTAAGTCAAATGTGAGCAATGAGTGGTCACTAATACCTGGAAAACAGGTAATAGTTGAAGCATAGTCTGGATGGGTGGTTAAAATCAAATCAAGAGTGTTTGTCGTAGTAAATGAGACTCGGGTGGGTTCGGTAACTAACTGTGACAAAGAGAAGACAAAACAAAAATCTAGGAAATCTTTAGAAAGTGCTGAAGAGGGTGATAAAACCGGAGGGGAGGTATGCCATTTGATATTTGGGAAGTTAAAATCACCAAGAAGGAACAATGGATACGATGGAAATCGACTGATAATAACATTGACAGAATCATGCAATTCGTTAACGAACATAGAGGACGAAGATGGTGAACGGTAGCACACACCTATGATTACTTTGAGATGACCGAGCGTTAATAACGAGAAAACTATTTCTAGGTTACTGTTCACATGAATGGGAGATGAAGGAATGTCTCCCGAAACAGCTAGCAACACTCCGCCACCTCGGCGCTCCGTTCTGTCACATCGATAGACTGTGAAATGTGACGCATTTACGAAAATTTCCGAATCACGCACGTGTTAAGGAAGCCAAGTTTCAGTTAATGCGATTATGTGGGCAGAACATGAGTCTATTGCGCTTGATAACGAGTTGTGTTTGTTTAGAATGCTTCTTATGTTAGTAAAAAGTACAGAAACACGAGGCGTAGTCTGTCGGCCACTGCCCCTTGCGTTTACCTACGGTGACGTTCGTAGCAAAGTGTCGTTAGTAGAACCAGAGCTTCGGCTACTTGATGGAAGTTGTTCGATGCTATCGCTAGCTGCATTATAAATGTAGATTTTGCGGTTGAGACGCATTTTAGTGTAGCGCAGTTGAAAATCGGGGGATCCGGGGTAGTTTTTGCCAAATTAAATTAACTTTTTACGAGCAATTCGAGTGCAGGGTGAATATTCTTCGGATACAGATATGTCACTTTCTTTGAAATGTATTCGCTTCGAGAGAATAAGCTCTTTTGTTTTGAAACTGGCAAGTTTTGCTATGTCAGGGCGACACTTGTTTGGGGAGTACGTACCGAGACGGTGGGCCCATTCGATGGCGTTACTGGGGAGGGACATATCTGCATCGGCTAGCAAGGTATTTAGCTTCGACTCAGTTTCTTTCCAGGGTTCTTTGGCGTCAGGGATACCGTGAAATATTAAGTTGTTACGGCGAGACCGGTCTTCTAGTTCGTTTAGACGCAACTGTAAAAGGTTATTTTCAGTGGTTAGTTCTTCTATAGATTTCTCGGCGGTAGATAGTCGATCACTAAAGGCATCGAGATCCTTTAACTTGCTTTCAATTTGATCTAGTCGGCTTTGTATATTTGTCATTGTTGTTTCGATTCTTTTTTGGCCGGTCCTAAAGGTTTTTACATCTGTTACTAATTCTGCTTGACTCTTCGAACTTTGAGATGAGCGTAAATGAATGTCTTTCAGCAGTTGAAACACAATTTTCATTTGTTCGGCGGGGTTATCAGGCAATGACTTAACTTCTAACAATGATTCAGAGCGAGTAGTAGGCCCGGGGTTCTCTTCTACGTCACCTGAACACAGCAGTAATGAGGCCATGGAAAAATACTCAAGCAACGGTCTCGCACAACACCCGTGGGCACGGGAACAGCAATAGGAATGGATCATCATTTTTTCTAGCATGCAATGAATACTTGTTACACACCTGCATGGTGAAAACAACACGGGTGAATGCGACGCCGTTGGCGCTGCTCCCGTGCCCACTGAAGCCTGCCGGGGGAGGCAGCTCGTTTATGTGTGCCGGGGAAGATGATGTCGCTGAAGATTGGGCTGGAAACCGAAGGTCGAGTTCCATCAACGTGTCGGGTCGATGAAAGTTGCGTTGTCAGGTCTTCCTAGGAGCTGCACGCAGGCGTAGTGGCTGTTTCCAACCACGTTTGGCGGGAGTGTGTACGAGCAATCGGAGCACCACGATACCACGGGACAGCCATGACACGAGCAATGCAAGCAAAGCCTGCATGCACGAAAAGGGAACGCTTTGCTAAGACGACATAGTGGTGGCACCTACCCGTCGCCTTGCGTTCTAGACCTTATCACCTCCGAAACGGGTGCGCAGGATGCGCTTCGTTTCCGACGATAACTTTAGATAGCGCTCATGTCTCACGTGTGACATGAATATATGCGCCCGTTCGCCTCCGCTGCACGCTCGAGGCACTCTAACCCAGCGCCTCCAGAATACCATTCACCAATTTCTTTGCGCAGAACATCAAATAAACGTTTTCTTCCCTCTCTCAAGACGAAAGAATATCATCTTTAGACGACATTTGCAGTATAACACGCAGATATGTGGCCAACGTATTTTATATTTAGAGTAACTTTTATAGAAACTTTGCTGTGTTTTCATTCTTCACTCTTTTTTGTGACATTATATTTAGCAATTTCTTTTCTACCGCATAAAAACAAATGTAACCTTACGCAAACAGTGTACATTCAAGTACGTTGTTTCATTCGCCAACGTGAAGACATGAACAAGACGTTGGACAAAATGGAACCAACCAGCAAAGATGAGTTTAACCAAAGCTCCTCCACATATCGATGTTTCTACACGTATTAGTCGCTTCTGTCGATCTAAGCTAACCAATCAAAATTAGAATAACCAAGCTCTCACTGGTGGCTGCACATGTATATATGTGTTTGATTTCTCTGCATAAAGGAGTATGTGTTGGCACTTATTATTAGGGACACAAAGCTAGCGAAGCTGAATACACGGAATTTTGTCTATGGACCATGTCATCGGTACTAGAACTGTTGTTGATTAAAAATATACTTCGGTTTTAAGATTTCCTGTAGTAACCAGAAGAAGACTATCTCTTTATGACGCAATTTAATTTGCCATCATACTGTTCCGCATGGGACGATCGCGAACCCTCTCCTTAGAGCTGAATAACCTGCTTTCGTATTTTTCAACCATTAATAGCGCCATGACGTGCAAGGGCGCAACATCAGAAGCACCGAGAGACAATATGCAAACTCATCATTCTGTGTAGTATTCTCTCTCTGACTATGCTAATTTGCCTCGTTCATTGAATGAACTCCACCTAACTGGCACGAAAACATGTCCCGACAAAGGCAGTCATCTTGACCACAACCAATTAGCTCTCTGGATGTCTAGACTTCCTTCAGAACATCGTGATGTGTGACCGCCAACCGAGTATCCAGACACGGGAAAAGTAAAATTGCAGATATGATAGTGCTGTTTCGGCACTGTACATTCTTGCAATAACAGAGGTTGGAGAGAAAAATGAACTCGCGCCCCGCCACGGTGGTCTTGTGGCTAAGGTACTCGATTGCCGACCCGCACCTCGTGGGATCTAATGCCGGCTACGGCGACTGCATTTCCGATGGAGGCGGAAATTCTGTAGGCCCGTGTGCTCAGATTTGGGTGCACGTTAAAAAACCCCAGGTGGTCAAACTTTCCGGAGTCCTCCACTACGGCGTCTTTCATAATCTTATAGTGGTTTTGGGACGTTAAATCCGACATATCAATCAATCAATCAAATAAAATATGAACTCTTAATGGAGCGCTAAACGGTGCTCAGGGGTCAAAAGAGGAGTGAAAAGAGCGCAAAACATATCGCTTATCAAAAACGACTAAACGCAGCAACGCGAAATCTCAGGGCGGGCAAGCTGTTAGACAAAAAAGAAAGAAAAAAAAGCGGATGCTTGGCGACCCTGCCAAGTGAACACAGTACTTCTTAGATAAGAAGATTCTAGTTAGACGCTTAAGCAACTCGTCTAGTGCTGCAGTGCTTGAGATGAGAGCTTGACACTGCAGCACTTACCCCATCATTAATAAATTGTCATTCTCTCAAACAATTCCAAAATGCAAAACGCATAGAATGGAAAGAAAAATATCTAAATTGTTTGCCTAAGGTGACTAAAAAGTAGAATCCACCAAATTGGGTGTATTACCAGGCACTTTATATCGGTGTATGACAACGCCTATCTGTTATTCTGAATACACTGTCAGTAATGTCACTTTCACTAAATGAATACTCACTTTGTTTTCATTATCCGCACTTGGGTACACTTTCGCTAGAGAACTCACAACTACTTTTTTGTTTGATTTTCATATAAAACGACAGTCACACCTTATCTCACTTTCTGAGTGACTGTCACTCCCATAAAACCCGTGCTCCGCTTTTTACGCTATCCAAGCATACGAAGCTGCTCTGCTTAAGCATTTCATGACGCCTGCTGCACCAGAAGAAAATATTTATCATCTCCTCGATGGCTTCGATTACAGGCTTTCATGAGCACGAATCGACAGTCTCACCAAAGGCATCACCCTCTTTTTCTCCTTTCGTTTGCAAATGTGTTAATGACGCTTGACGCCGAGACTCGTGAAGGTCTCTTGTTTTACGTTCGGTCAGGCAAGTTTCACACGACGAAATAACTGTTTTCTGAGAAGCATTAGCACGAGAACACCTCCCGAAGAATCTCCCTCGCTTTGCGCGGTCACATATCTAAGCTTGAGCGTATGCGCGTTCTCGCACTCCAGTTTTATCAAAATGCTGCGGTGCATGTAACCTGCGACATTGCGCTCACGATACCATTTTAATAATGCTGTTATATACTTTTATAGAATTTCTCCGCAGACATAAAAGGCGATCTTGTTTCTTGTAATAAAATTATTGCAAACAACGCAACCTTCAAGTATAAATACAAAACAGTCTTATATCAACCACTATATCGTGTTACATTATGCCGATTTTGTTGAGTAGCAGTGCCGCTTTATTAAAATGTAAGATAACTGGTCGCGGTAAACATTTGAAAACATTTGGGGCACATTTTTGCACATTTTCAAAAATTGCATGCATCAATTATTGCGTGGTTTCATTGATGTGGTGCACTTCGCGAGATAGCACGCACAAGACAATTGACCAATTACTTTTTTTAGCTATAAGGTTACTGATGAAACTGGAGTGCAGCGTTTTGCACAAGATATACGGACGTCTGTTGCAAAGCAGTAGTGCATAAGCGCTGTGAGTCTGAGTTTCCAAAGCGAGATCACGCTCTTGCCTCTACTCCCACTGGCATTTTTTTTTCCTCTGTCACTTCACACCTCAAACACGCAGTTTTTTCAATGCATACATAAGTAGACCAGATGGAACCTGAAGGATTTGCTCTAGAACCACCACCCATACTCTCTGGCTTTTCGCCGCACTCACGAGCAGCTCCAGAGGGCGTGGCCAACGGGCATTTGCAGAAGTTTCAGGCACCTAAGCCAGCTGCCTCTATGACAGCGAGATAGAAGCAGTCGAAACCCAAGGGGTTGGAACTTCTGAAGAAAGCACTCTCAAATCTTTTGGAATAGGCAACTCCTTTCACCACCGCAAACCCCACCCCAAACCACTTCAAAAAGACGGATCAGTCACCACTAGCACCTGCGGGCCCACGAGAGAAGAGGGGTACTCACGACACACTTCTCGAGCGGACTCAACAAAAAACCGACACCTCGTCGGTCTTGAACTCCTGCTGGGAGTACCACACGCCGGCCTCGTCACCCACAACATCGGACACGGCAGCCGTGCAAAATGAAGAAGTCGCTCTCCGCTTTTCTCCCACTCTTACTCTGTCTCCCAAGCCGACCTCTGAATCCAACACGACCTTAGTGCCCGAGTCTGTTGCCCTGCCTCTCCCACAATCGTGAGGAATCGCAGCAGCGATATTATTCACAGACCGGTGGGGAAGTGTGCAAACTTCTTCCCCACGTCTCGCGATTCTATTGCCGCGTTCCTCTACGGATTCACCGCCACCGGGCGAATTCCCCTGAACTTTCATCGCAACCTTGTTGCCATGGACATGATACATTCAACAGACTTCTCGCAATTTCTCGGAGTTCAGTCGATCTGCTTCATCAACGTCAAGTCCAAGCTCCTCGAAGACACCGTTGTGTTTGTCTATGGGTTCGACGTGTACTTAGACGCCGCTGGCATCGCGAAAAATATCGCCTCAGTCAGCACAGTTCAGTCGTGTGTGCGCCAAGGCAAGTGCACCACCATTGGCTTCGAGGGAGCCGCATTTCCTCCGGATGTAATGCTCTTCAAGCTGCACAGGCCTCACGATACTTATAGCGCGTGAACGAAACGACGACACAGAGACAAGAAGGACACGATGGAAACGAGCACTATAACTGCGGTGACAGCACGAGCGCTATAGCGCTATGAACTATAGCACTCGTGTCCTTCGTGTCCTTCTTGTCCCTGTGTCGTTGTTCTTGTCTCTGTGCCGCTATAACTATCGTCATGCCAGACCAACTAGCCCAAGCTTCCACACTTCCATGCACAGGCCCGCTCGTCCACGCCTGCCTCAGCCCCTGCAGTGCACCCATTGCGGCCACTTTGGCCACGCCACGCACACCAGCTCGCGCGACGAGCGCTGTTTCCGGTGCAGCAGCAGCTACCCACACGTATTATACTTTTCCGGGCACTTTCGCTGCATAAACTGCAGCGGCAAACATCCAGCGAACGAGCCCTGCTGCCGCTCTTGGCAGATTCAGCGCAAGGCCGCCATCCTCCTCGCCTCTTCGGATGGCCCCTTGACCCACCACTACGCGTTGGAAAAGGCCAGGACACCAGCCGACAACATCTACAAGCGGCGCAGTGTGGCTGTCGTCAAGGGCCGATGTTTTCCTGATGCGGTCACCGTAATGTCAAAGCAACATCGCAATCCACCCTGAAGCATGAGTCTTATTCGCCCGTCGTCTCCACGAGGTGGACGACCACATCATCTTCTCCTACGACTTTGCCGGCCCCTGCCGTTGACCCGAAGGACACGGCGACAGCTTTGACAGCTGCACTCGCTGGAGCAGTTCGTCGCTGTTCTAATGATCCTGCCAGCGGACTCTACGGTATACGGATAATGTTCTACAGCCCTTCGCATTAGTTCTCTAAAATGACGTAACCATTGAGGTAAACTGGTTTTCCTACGTAAGTTGAAAGAGCCCGCTTTTCTTCTCTCCTGTGTTAAAACGTGCTCATCACTGTGCCCGCGGATTTCTCGGCGGTGTTGCCGGTCAGCTGCGCTTGGCGCGCGCGTGTTCTTGCGTGCATGCAAGGGCCGGAACGGTCTTTTTTTTCGTGAATATATAACCTTCTTTATTCCCACTCTCTTTTGCTACATCTTTTATTTCCAGTCCTCCAACCTTCACACGCTGTAGTCGAGGTGACCTCCGGAGAGACAGTTAAGGCACCACGCTTTGTTCTTCCCCTTTTACTTAGAGCCTCTTCCCGTTAGGGCTGTAGCAGACGCCCATGGAACTGGAAGCTGAGATGCAGCAAATCATTGGCTGTCATCGTATACTCCTGATGCTAGATGCTTTGCGTGCTACCTTGCTATGATGGCACACGCTTCTTTCTTGCGTTGTCGTTGCATCGGCTTTCGTGCGTTCTTGTTGCCCTCAAAAGTGCCGAGTAACTTAAATTCGTACCATCTCTATCGTATCACCTCGACATAAGAAAATTCTTTGCTAATAGGATGCACAGTCAACAGAAAGCTTCGTAAATTTGGCCCCAGAAGAAGAAAGTGACCGTAGATTATAAACGACGTCTGGTAGAGCACGTCTTAACAGCAGGGTTCATGGTATCTGCTCACAAGACGCCCACATTTTTAAATAATTTCATCATAACTTCTAGCTTGCTGTGCTATTGTTGACATTATTCTGTGCTGCATTCCAAAGGTGAAGCAGTCTAAAGTAAAATCGGCTACGAGTGCATGTGCCGCTTCACCACTGCAGCTTGGTGCTTTTGTTAAATCATTTACGAAGAAAAAAAAACAGTGCATTCAAAAAGACATGTTTACCACGTCCGAAATAAATTTACCAGAAGGTCTGGTCAAAGTCTCAGGAACCTCTGTGCGCTGTTCCCTAAATAATTTATCCTGAAGAGGGCACGCGCCTGCGTTTAAAGCACTTGAAGTTAAAAGCCTTGCCTGTGGTAACTCATTTCAGTGGGATCCGTGTGGAAACGCGGCGCTATTCTTTTGATACGTCTCTCAGATTGCTTGAGAAAAGGGCAATGTACGAGAAACATTGTTAGTGAGCTCACGTCAAGGATAAAAGCATTTGAGGCTTACACAGTGCGAAGCTGTTTCCGTTTCATCTTTAGCGACAATTAAGCGTAAATGGCTTGTGAGTACCGACGCAGAATAAGCCACATCAAATTACTCTTGCAGCTCACGGACTGGATGCTTAACTAGACGTTCGGGCAGATATTGCTGCTGTGGTTCACTCAAAGAAGAACCTCCTCGGATATGAAATTATAAGAGTTTGCAGAAAGAAAAACTTTCTCTTTTTCGCACTCAGCAAAACAATAAAATGATAAAGAGAAAATATAGTGATCAGTTTTTTCTGACCATTTCGCATACACCATACTTGCTACAGGCAGGCGGGAGAGTAGAAGAATTGTGTGGGTAGAAGTGTGAAACGGAGCAAACTTAAATAATACAATAAAGATTCCTCCTCACACAGTGTAAATGTAAGTCGTTACACGCAGAAAACTTCACACACCTGGCGCTTAAAATAACCACTACCGCAGCGGTGCTGGCTATGGCGAAACAAAAAAAAAACAGTTTAACATCAGACAAACGTAATGGTATAAATTAGAATGAGACGACTTCTAGAAAGAGTGACCCCCCCCCCCCCCCCTAGACAAGATTACTTTTGTGTATGTGCACTTGCAACGTGAATGAAAGCATTGTTAGCAGTTTTTTTTACCTGGAATAGTTTTGCTGCCGGTTGAAATTGGTCTGAAGAGTTCAAGTGGGAGTACACTACTTGACCATTAAAAACAGTTTTGCATCACAGTCGAACCCCACTAATCCACTGTTCAAGGTTGTTTTTGTTTTGATCCCTGCTTTTATCACTAATAAGTAGCATTTATGATTATTAAACTTGTTTATTTTATACTATGCTTACCATAAACACAACCTAGCACATTTTGCGTCAAATGATCATTGTACATAAGCGCGGGCCTGGTTGGGACACACAGCTTTGAGTAATAATACACTTATCGCTCTGCCTCCTATACATGGTGCTACTTAAGCGATGGAGAAATGCGATGCAATCGACACCGTGTCATTATAAAGCTCAGACAACAACAGCGAGCCTACGTAGCACAAAAGAAATCAAGCTTTGACTTATCATTATCAGAAGAGAAGACAAGGATATCGGGACCACGTTGAAAACACAATCATTAGGACTAGAATTTTCGTCTTTTAAGTATGTTACTGTCATAACCTCGTAGTTAGGGTTGACTGTCTGAATTAGTCGGTAGTGCGTGCCGCTGTTCGCTTTCCTCCACCTGAATGGCCGTGAGTTGTTAATTCCCTTTATTAATAAAATGACGAAAGGATGAGTGTACTCATACTACAGGCACAACTAAAAACACCGGAGATGATGGGCACGTACGTAGTCTTCGCTATGGCTATCTTGCTAAGTTTCGGGTATTTTCTGCTTAGTTTTTTTTTTCTACTACTCGTTTATCTGTGCTTTAAGCAAGAATTACTTTAAGGGGGCAGGCTGTGTCTACCCTGTGATGTCGTCATCGCTTGGCGCAGCGCAGGCAAAACTACATCCATAGTGAAGTCAGCTGAAGCATAATGAGCACACGCTGATTATGTTTAAGAGGAGTCTTCTTTCTCTTGCTCTTCGAGGGGCTTGGTGATTATATTAAGCTTGTACAATACAAACGACTAGGAAAACACAACACAAACCACATATGAAAATTGAAAGAGAAAGCAAGCTAGAAATTCAAAGAGAGAGAAAGGAAAGCAATAGGTGAGAACAAGCAATGATTAGAAATTATGGGAAAGAAACAAAGAAAAATAGTGGAAAATGGAACAAGAAGGAGGGAGAGGTGGAAAGAATGATAAAATCGAAGAGAAACAAAGACGCATTCCCAGCTTCTCACTTTCGTTCATGACAGGCACTATAGGTGGAACTTGACACTCTTCCTACGTATTTTTTTGCTCTTTATTTGTATTCACTAACCACTCTACACACTATATAAATCTGTTATTTAGCGGAGCATGCATCCTTTTCACAAGCGATTTTTCTGTGGACATTGTTTTATAATTTTCAGTACAGTTCAGTTCAACAACCGCCTCATAACGACAGTCGTTTCAGTGAACAATACGCGTACATCCAGTGCTCTTTTCTTGTTGCGTCCACTTTGTTTCCATGTATACAAAACAAGGCAGTACCCTCAATCACTTCATGGAACGGTTATTCACCATTGTAAAGAAATGCCGACGACAAATCAGGCTAATCTACCGGGTGCCAGATCAAGATTCAAGTCTTGCTAAATGCGAACGAGGGACTTGCGAAGGTGTATCCTGGACATCATTTTCCACGCACACTGGAGAACTAAACCTACAATCTTTAAACACCTATGTATTGCTCATTTCAGTTTGGTTTCTTGTGAATGAAAGTGTTTTAAAATGATATATGTGTGGTGATTTCTATTTTGAGAAATGTGGGAGGACGTTTGAACAACGTTTTGAAGAGCAGAACGCGACAGCATAATTAGGACCATGTGCATTGCCTGATCAGTTGCCAGCGTGACTTCGGTTTTCGATGAATTCAGAAACCGTACAAAAATGAACGTTTCGACGCCTCGCATGGTCTATTTGTAACTATTCCGGAGTGTTTACTGCAACTATTGTTGCTAAGTGACGACAAATTTTTTCCTGCTACCACCCCGGGAAGAGTTCCCCACGCGTCCGTAAGGCATACGTGAATGTACGCAGCTTTTGCTTTGGTGTTTTTGCTAATGATGGAGCGCTTTTTCATGGGTGAGCCTTTAAAAGACACCCTCGTGGTGCGGTTTTTATGTGTTGACGCCTGACGCAATTCTACTCGTTTGCTGCGCAATACTATATGCGGTAAAAAGGCTCCTCTAAGTACATGACATTTCTTTTCTGAAGCAGTTCCAAGCAATTATTTGACTCTGCCGAAATTCCTGCCTTCTACTGTAATGGCTTGAATTCTATTCGCATTCAAACCTTCTTTTTATTTTTTTACTTCTGTGAAGATAACTCACATTTTTACTCGTGGACAACGCAGATTTTTCTTCTCAACCAACAACGCCGACAATGCCATTTTCGCGGAACCATTCCCTTTAACTGGATGGAAAGGTGGGCTAGTTGGTAAGTCATAATTGCAAAAGGGTTTTTTGAACGGCCAGTTGGTACATGATACTGAGGGGAACAGCACAGAAAACGGGACGGAGATCGATTGAACGCACCACACAAGCGCTTGTGTCGTGTGTTCAATCTTCCTCCGTCCTGTTTTTTGCGCTGTTCCTTCAGCAAAAGTTACAATCGGTCAGCGAATTGGGAGTGCTCGTTCTATGTGTCTCTTTTTTGCTTCGTGTGTGTGTTCCTCCCGCGCTCCCAGTGTGCTCAAGGTCTTAAACACTGTCGCGTTATTGTCTACAGCGCAGTACTGTGACTGTGCATTTGAAGACTGTCGTGGAACGTGTCATATATGTGTCGCACTTTTAATAGACGAGCATAAAAGCTGCAGTTAGGCATACATGTAATTTTATCTACATATAACCAGCAGCTGCCGATCATTAACTCGTATAATATACGTACCACAACGTGAGCTTTAACTTGCTCAGAATATTTTTCTTTAGAATTATGCCACGTTATATTTTGGTCAAAAATTTATATGTAACCTTCATTCGACAAACTGTTCCGATTTTCGCAATGTACCTGGAATGAGTTCCTTACGCATTGAGGGAGCTTGTACTGCGAACTCGTTCCGACATTGGGAAGGACGAAGAAGCTAACGTTCATTCCCGTTTTAGAGGAATGCGTACAACACTGCACAAGAAGCGTAGCCAAAGGATTCGCTCTTAACTACAGGGACACAAGCTGCCAGTGTATTTATCCGGAAAATTTTGGTAAAATAAATGCCAACTTGGAGACAAATCCATCGTTACAATAAATTTTTCGCAAACTACTGCAATAATACTTGTAAACTGTGCTTGCTGCTCAACAAAAAGAGAAGGAGGAGCTAGACAAGAAAGTCAAAGCTTCGCCGCAAGGACTTAACCATGAATGCGATAAAAAAATGTGATATGTCACATGAAGAACGACCAGGAGCTCGGCAATCGTAGCGCACCGCTGGACCACAAAGATAACAAAAAAACAAGATAACGCTGGACCACCCTAGATAACAAAAAACACGAAAGACAAGTGTGGCCTAATAAGTGTCGCAGTTGGTACGTGCCTCTGTTTGAGCTACGTGCTGAGTGTGTCTACAACTCAGCACCCGATGCGCTAAGATATTTACTTTTCTTATAAACTACGGCGCGTAGAGTGACCCGACTGTCAATCTTAGCTGCCACGCAGTGACGTCTGCCTCAAGGAGTTGCCCTTACTTGTTCCACATCACTAAATGTTATAGAAAGGGGCCACTGGTTTGAATCCTTGGTGGGTTATTCGGAAATGTTTTGCTTTTAATTGTTTTTTCTTTGTCGGGTTTTATTACATACATTCATATACATATCCAGGTCACGACACTGACGGCGGCGGCCGTGACTATGGCGACAGCGAATATCCTCCGATATTGTGCATTCGCAATTCCTATCGCCATAAAAGAGACCCGCAGTGCTATTTCCTGTCTCGCTTCTTCTTTCCTTGTGGTTGCGCAGCAAGTCAGGTTTACAGTCTGTAGGAGTCTAAGCGTCATTGTCTAAGCTCTTTGAAATTTCCAGGGAGGAAGCAGGGACGCCCTTCTGCCTAGTCATAAATGATGTGAAATATCTGTGTATGTCCTGGGCTGATCTCTCAAATTCAATTAAATATGTTTAGGTAGGTCGGTTTCTAGGTATGTCCGGCTACTCCTATTTGCGTCTTCAGTTTATCAATAACGTTAAAGTAATGGGAAATTTACGATCAGAATTATTCATTCACAAAATCAATCTTCAGACGTCAAAAAGAATATTCACTTGTCAACAATAACACTAACACACGAGAAACAGAAAAAATGTTTGTGCTTTACAGCAAAGCTCATTCTAAAATTTTTTACGAAAGGCGATTACAAAAGACACTGGACATCTGCCCGCTCGCTTTGTATACACAAGGAACAGCGCAAAACAAGCGAGCAAAACTATATATCTCGCATTATTAACAATGAGAAACGTACTTGTTTCTGTGAATCAGTATCCTCCTGATATTCGAGATACTTCATTTTTCAATTTATTTTCAACATACTGTTAACCCTTCGAAGGATTTTTACAGGAGTGGGAGCAAAAGGAAAAACCTAAAAAAACAGCCACATCGGAAGTAACAATACAGTAGGGTCGGAGCAGCGTTCCTAAACGAGTACAAGTTAAGAAGAAGGAAACTACATGCACGCATAAAGGTACAGCGGACGCCTTAATAATTTTGTACAATCGTAAAAGCGGGTAGGTAAAAAGTTCACACATTTTTGACAGTTTGTGTAAATACAAATCATGGCAATACACCCAATACAAGAGGGCAATCGTAAAATTAAAATACAGTGCATACTATGTTATCAGGCTTATTCTCAAATGCTTTGTGTATTTTGCAACATTCCTAAAAAGTAATCTACTGTACACTGTTCGGCTACAAGTCGGCCAAAAGCATTCAATTCTCGAATGAATCTAGGAAAAAAAAGAGCGATAGAAGATCTGCTTTGCCCTCTATCTTCCTGTAAGACGGTATGTATACCATTGGAGTTCCGTGGGGCACACTTTTCTCTGTTATGTGTTTAAGCTACTGCGTATAAACGGGTTTTCTAAAAAAATATTACAGGGACAGAAAATTGATAAGAGAACTTCATAATTTATTCGCAATACTGGAAAGATACTGTTATTAACATTTTCATGTGGTGTTTTTTGTATATGTTCAACCCCTAACCATCCCAAAAGATTGCTTTTATATCCTGCAAGTTTTTCTCTTTCCGCAGTGAAGTCAACTGAAGAACGAAATTAGTTGCTCGACTAGTTGTTTCATTGTCATACTCGATGGAGCAAATTGGACACATGACCAAGGAATAAAAAGAAAGCTGAAGCGCAGGAGACGCTGCTATTTTGCTTCAAAGTTATTTTGTTATTATTTTGTGACCCTGTGTGAGATATACGTCATTGAGTATTTAAGAGTAAAACTGAATTGAAGTTGCCTGGACACTGACTCTCAGAACAAAAACATGCCAACAAATTACATGCCTTAGGACGGGAATCAGCGGTAACTTCTGCGCGCCTCTAGAAGAAGAGATAAAACCTACAGCGCCTCCACACAGATTGGACAAATACGTTCTGCCATGACAACAGAGATGACCCTTCTAACACTCCCCTATAGAATTCTCTCACTGATTAACCCCTCTGCTACGAGACACAATCACGTTGGTATCTACGTTGCAAATACCGAAACGGAGTACTGGTTTCACCGTTGGCGTATATAGCAAGCAGTGTCTAGAGGACACGTCAGTCAATTACATCCTAATTGCTATGGTATCCGCATGCCAGCTCTCATTTCTCACTGTTAGGAGTTAGGAGAAATTGCGTCTTGATAGTGCTTCTTCTGGTGCATAAATAACATAGTCATGTATCTTAAATTTTTCTGGTTGACCTCGGTGCCTTCTTTCCGCGTTGCATTCTATTGGTTTTTGTAATGGTTACGTAGGTATCAAATTAGTCACTAACTCTTACGTAGCCTGCGCGCGAGTGAAATTCTGTATAGCAAACTAATAAAAAAAATGAAAAAAGGTAGATTCCACGTACAGTGGGAATCGTTGATATGCGGAGCACGAATCAGGAAGGATAAATTGTCACATTAGAATTGGCACAACGTCACAAGACGGACGTAAACTGTGGCACACATGACTTGCATGACATGCTTATTAAGTTTGCGCCTGGCATTTGTGTTCGCAATCCACGCACGTGACATATTACATATTTGGTATATGTGAAGCTAGGAAAACAGCCGCAAGTGCACTAGGAGCATAGCAAGTGGTCATGTTTTACATGACACGTATGTTATGATTATAATGTTTGGGCATGTCAGTTACACTCGTCATTCGTTCGCGTCACGCAATGCCAAATTTGGTATACCTAAAGCTTGCGAAACAGCCGCGAGCGCATCATGAGCATAGCATGCACCCGTGTCCTTACATGACACATATATCTGATGATTATCAGGTTCAGATATTCCATTTACCTTCGTCGTCCATCCACGCCACGTAATGCCAAGTTTAATATATGTGAAGCTAGCGAAACGGCCGCGGGCGCATCATGACCATGGCACATAGACAAGTTCTTAAATGACACGCATGCCAGTATTATCCTGTAGTGACGTGCCATTTACTTATGTCATCCATTCACGTCACGTAATACCAAATTTGGTATATGCGAATCAAGCGAAACGGTCACGAGCGCGTCATGAGCAGGGCAAGTAGTCATGGTCTTACTTGACACGCATGTCGTGATTATCAAGTTTGCATCAGTCACAAACCATTATCATCCATTTATATCCACGTAGTACCAAATTTGCTGTATGTTGAGCTAGCAAAACGACCCCTAGCCCATTATGAGCGTTGCAGGTCGTAGTGTTCTTCCGTTACACGTATGTAAATGATTATGATGTTTGCACCAGCCATATTACTTCATAATTCCTTCACGTCAGTTATTGTTAAACTGCGTTTTATGTGATGCTATCAATACGGCCGCGAGCGCATCACGAGCGTTGCATGTAGTCATGTTGTTATATGACACGAATGTAGTGATTTCCACGTGAGGGCCTGTCAACTTGTGTTCACCATGCAGTCATGTCATACCATAGCAGTTTTGGGATAAGTCATGTGAACGAAACCACCGCCGGAGCAGCTTGACCATGACATGTAAATCATACTATTATGTCATACAAGGCATGATTGTCATGTTTTGACTATTCAATAATGCTCGTCTCACAGTTTTGTTATGCCATACCAATTTTTATGTAGATCCCGTTATCTAAACATCCAGGAGAGCTAAAAGTCATAGACGGCTATAAAGATAGATAGATGGATAGATAGATAGATAGATAGATAGATAGATAGATAGATAGATAGATAGATAGATAGATAGATAGATAGATAGATAGATAGATAGATAGATAGATAGATAGATAGATAGATAGATAGATGCGCTCAAAGTCAACGAAGTTCGATAAGAAATGCTTCACATTTAGTCATTACCAGCAATATTCGCCAAAGAGAACTTTGTATGATTCTGATATTTGGAGTGCCATTGCTAATTTTCTGAAAAATGAACTTAATCTTTGCTGATGAAACGGACGTCATAGTGCTGACAGCAGCCTACAAATGAGTTGACTGCGTTTTCTTGATTGCACACTTGTTATTGCACAATGTTATTCAGTCACAGTCTGATCGCTAAGCTAATGAAAGCCACTTGAAGCTTTCGACAGCAGTTACTGTTTCATTCTCAGCAGATTTGTACGCTACGATCATTCGTCTGCTGACGTTGCGCAAAACGTGTGAACGTAAAAAAATAACTGTTTATTTAGTAAAGATTTCAAGTAAAAGCTCTTTTTGACTTTCCAAATGAGCAAAAGTGCATTAGAAGTTTCCGCGAACAGCCTTCACTGCTGCGTCTTGTGCGCGCAACGCGAAATACGGTGCTTACAAGTGATGCAGCGAATCAGCATCCCGGCGAGGTAAATAAAACAGGTTTTTATTATTTATATATACTCCCCAATATGGCACCAGTTTTCACGCAGTGAGGTTAGACGATGAAATAAGAAATAATTATCTGCTTTTCTAGCGATATTTAGTGGGGCATCCTGAATCAATGGTGGGTTGCTGCATCACTTGCAAACATCGCATTAGGCGTTGCGCGCACAACACTCAGCAGTGAGGGCTGTTCGCGGAAACTTCTAATGCACACGAAAGATATTTTAGTGCAAATTCAATCCATAGTACAACTATAATTAAACCTACTGGGTGCGCATATCTACTTTTTTACCTTCATGTTGCGCAAACATAACACACTCATCCGCATCATCACATAATTCTGGCCAACATAACATAATATTATCTTTGGAGAACAGCAAAAGCAAACCCAGTGAAAAGTCACAGAGAAAACTCAGTCGTAGCATAGTTTGTCCACTAAAGTTCAAAGTTTGGTTGATTAGCAAATGTTCATTTCCACGTGTGGAGGGACGCACAGAAAAAAAAGAAAAGAGGGAAGAATCATGTCTTCTTTTGAATGCAAAGCAGCCCTTTGACTTACAAGTGCAATGCCGTACGTAGGTGCATCTGTACGAACGCATCGCAAGGCGTTCCCCTCGCCACAGGTGTTGGAGCCGCGCCAGGTAGGTCACGCCACAGCTGCGCGTACGCCACGCTCCCCTCGCATGCTCCCCTCGTAAGCGCGTGCTTACCTGACTCTTTCGTTCACCCGCAGTACACTAGACACAGCACCTGCAGCTGCCGGCTCCTTCGCTCGCTCACAACACACCTCGCTCACTTCAACCTCTCCCTCACCCCAACGCTCAACCCTCAGTCAAATGGAAACACTTTTTCGGCTCGTTTATTTGCGACTGAACATACACAAAACCCATCCCGCATGCCGTTACTTTTCGTTTCAAACAGACGTTTACTCGCGTAAACGCTACACCGAGTTTCGCTTCAAACTGTTCTTCCAGCTTCCGTGCCTACGCCCGTTTCAATCAACGCCGTCCAGACCACTGCTGCTTTATATCCCATCAGGGTTCCCTTCAGGGAGATGGTCATAATTTTGTGCTTAGTTGACGTGCGCTGTTTCCCACATAAAAATGAAACTCATGTCCAGTGCACAACCACAAGCCTATATATACGTTCTGATAGAGGGGATAGTTCCTGTCTTACGTGATATAAATAAGTTGAATGTCACAAGTAGGGGGAGTCACCAATCCTTTAAAGGCTGTTTTGTGTGTACTTAGATGTAATAGCGTACATGGTGGATTTTCGATGCGATATATTTCAGTGCAGTTGACATTTTTATAGTCCAGCTGTATACATACTTTAGGTGAAGTTGGTTAAAAGGCAAACGTTTTTTTCTTTATTTTTGTTATTTTTAGGACAGCATACCATTTAAAATAAATGAGGCAGCACGAGTGCTACCAACTATTGCATTTGTGTATTACAGGACGTACAACTTCGAGTGAATATATAAAAAAGACGCATATAGGATACCTAATGAAAGAAAGGTAAGAACAAGGCATTTCTTCATGACAGTTTTTGCGCCCTACTTGGCTCTTTTCAGCCATCAACACGTTACAAAGAAAGGAAATGGAATAATACCCACCAGAGTAAAACGTTTTGAAGCCAAAGCGAATATTGTGTCAAACTTTTGAAATCTATCTATGTTGCCAGGAGTGACGTAAGTAGGCTAAAAGAATTTAAAGCCGTCGGTAAATATTTGTTATAGAACTGTCAGTGAGGTTTCTTGGAAGCGCATTGTTGGGCCAAACAAAATGAACTTGAAATAATTTACCTTGAGCAACACACTGCGAGAGAGACCACATAAACCGATTTGGCAGATGCACTCACTACCTATCTTGCCCGAGTTATACTGTTGCTGTTGTTAAAGCAGCAGTGATGGGGGTTCACTATCAAGCTTTCCTGTTGGGAATGCCTGTTCCACTATACTATATAACGCGATGCTTCGCTGTGATTTGCCAAACGACAGAAAGAAAATAACGAAAAGATGAACTTAAAGAAGAGACAAAACAAATAATGAAAAAGTAGGAGCGAAAAGAGAAATAAATAAAATGAATTGAAAAAGGCACGAGATAGAAAGCACGACAATATTAGGTAAAACAAATCAAATAAAGAACGTAAAAATAAAGCAATTCCGAAAAAAAGAAAACGTTGTAATTAAGTAGTTATATCTAACACGATGCAAGAGAGAAATAAAGAAACCAAATCAACAACGGTCACTACTGAAACTTGTTTGTAACTTTTATCTAGAAATCAGCTTTTGGAAACCACGTCAGGTTGGCCTCACCGTCGCATCGTCACCTTATTAACACTCTGGCCTTTAGGCTTTAAAGTGCCACTGAAAGGTACACAGAAAAGTGAATAAATTTTCATTAGTTTTGGCGTTCAAATCTCTATATTTTATGTACCATTAAACGAAGAAATTTCTGAATCTTTCTGCAATGCCTTTATTTTTTATATTAACCTCATATTTTTAAAAATGATATTCTGAAACAAACACGTTACTTTTTTGTAAGGTATATAGACGAGAAAGAAAAAATCAGTAAACGCCCTAAAAAGGCAGCACTAAAGCACACGCCTAAAGATCCTTGCGTCGCGTGTTTGGTCTTTTTCTGTACCGTTTTCTGCGCTTTTCTTTTCAGTATAATGCACCAACTGACCCTTCAAGAAACCCTTCTGCTTAAGCCCCGCCGCGGTGGTCTAGTGGCTAAGGTACTCGTCTGCTGACCCGCAGGGCGCGGGTTCGAATCCCGGCTGCGGCGGCTGCATTTCCGATGGAGGCGGAAATGTTGTAGGCCCGTGTGCTCAGATTTGGGTGCACGTTAAAGAACCCCAGGTGGTCTAAATTTCCGGAGCCCTCCACTACGGCGTCTCTCATAATCATATAGTGGTTTTGGGACGTTAAACCCCACATATCAATCAACCCTTCTGCTTAAGAGATAGTTCGTGCAACGTTCCAAAACAGAACATTGCGCCGGGAAACGCAGACACCAGCGTCACCGTCAGTTTGCCTTGTGTGCCGTATATTTTTGTGTCATACATCAAATTTGATGCCGTGAAACAAATAGGTATGCCTAGTCAACAGTCGTCTTTTGTGAAATTTTTTCTGCGAAACGAGTGCGCAATTCTCAATAAAGCACTTCTGTGTCATACAATAGTGTACTCTGACATGTTGTTCCTTTAAAATTATATGCAATATTTTATCACTAAACATAAGTCTTGATATTTCTCACACAATTTCTCACGCCATTTCTCACGAAACCAAATGGAGGTGTCCTCGTAAGTTGTGAAGGAGGGGACAACTGAAAATCACAAATAAACCCTGCATTGTAGTTGCTGTAGTGCGGAGCACTTACAACAGCGAAACGATTTTAGTAGTATCACGAACACGCACTCTCGATTTTCTATGACTCGACCAGACGATAACTATGCAGACAAAAATTGTTTGCTGTTGAGCGTGCCTATGAAACACATCCTACAAACGAGTAAGGATTTTGACTAATGTATTCACGTGATCATGAGAAGAAATTATTTCGCTGAATAAAACCATTAGTCCTAGACTCTTCTATCTTTCTGCGCTTAGAAGAATATGTCTTGCCGTAGTAGAGATTGTCTCTCCTTAGTATCACTAGAATGGTAAATGATCGAGTCCTATCTACGCCTGCTTATCTAGATCAGTGCATTGTGAAGTGTGAAAAAAAAAACTGCAAACAAGGCGAAAGGAATTTGTTTTTGCTTTTTGAATGTGTGCAAGTTTTGGCTTTTTTGCGCATTGATACATGACGAACTAGAACGAAACATGTCGAATTATGAGCACTGTTGCCAACGCCAAAAACAGCAGTCAAATATGGCAGCAATAACAAGTAATCTTTTGCTTCTCCAACTAGGTTGAGGTCAAAACATTTCAACTGCTACATATGATAAGCTAATGTCATCTATCTCAGGAGTCCCAAACTCATCCCAGAGCTGGCGAGTCACAGTAACAAAATTTAGTCCGACAAAGGCCGGTGTAGGAAAAAAAATCAAACAAAGAAGGGGGGGGGGGAGTAAGTGGAGGAAGAACAAAATATCAGCTTTCATGGCAATTTGAGATGCTGCCATGTGAATCATTTCTGAAGGGGATCAGGACAATATCCACAATGATCTCCAGATTAACTAAAATGCAAAGGTGCCGATACTGTTTATTTTGGCTTCCTCAGTTATACTTATGCACATGGTGACGTAATAAAAAAAGAAAGAAGAAATAATGCTTGAAGCCGAACGTATCCACGTATCTTAAGAACTCGAATAAAATGTTATTACTTGCAATTGGCCAGAAAATAATGCGGGTACCATTTAGGAAAATTATAAAGCATTAGTCCCTCACTGAAGCAAAAGTTGGCCAAGATGGGTGCTTTTTTGTGGCTCATCACCTCAGAAAACTCCCTCGCTTCACAAATTACAACCTCACACGTACCAAAAGCTGGTAGTTGGCATAATTCTACCACCCCCTTTGTATAACTTAGCAAAATGACACAATTATTTTTCAGCGTTGACGTTTTCCTATCATGTAATATTTTTCACTACCCTTTGAAAGTTTATTACCAAGTGGCTTCTAGACTCCAGCTCCTAGCTTCAGTGGACTTTATTTATCAGTTAGCGGAATCCCCAGTTGTAGAAAATGTATGCGAACTTTTTCTAATTAAGCTTCTTCTGGCATTACCATCGCTCATGGTTGAGGCTCAGCTTGCACAATCTCACTGGAACTGAGAGCTCCAGATGGATGGCGAGCGAGAAAATCAGTATGTAAACAAAAGGTTTTGCATGAAGAAAAAAGAAACGTCCTGGAAAACAGTCTTTCAGATTTTGGCTAATCCTGTTCATATATGTAGTTTAGTGGCCCCGAAAAAAGGTGCGTTTAAGGGCCTTGCGCTATGTGACTGTTTGCGCTGATGGAAAGTTCAACTCGCGTCGGCATCCGGCCGCACAGGGAGGGCAGGACCTGACGTGTTTTTTTTTTCTGTTATCGAGCAGGTAGGCGTTCGTACGAGTCCAAGGGTTTGAGCCTGCAAATTTCATTTTCTTTGTTTTTTAATAATATTTGGTTATGAGTTGTTTTCGATAACTGGAAAGTGGCGTATACCAAGTATGATTCCACAAGTAGGTAATGCATATATATGGGCTTCACCACCCCAAAAACAACGACAAGATTTCGAGGAACTCCGTAGTGGAGGGCTCCGGAAATTAGGACCGTCTGCTGTTTCTGGACGTGCATTGACATCAAACAGTACTCGTGCTTCTACCATTTCGGCTTCATTCGAATACTATCGCGATGACCAGGATCGAACCCGTGACCTTCGGGTCAGCTGCCGAGTCCGGTGACCACTTCACCACTGCGGCGGGGTTAGAAGTTAATGCCGCAAGTGATGTCATGCTCTTCAACAAACATGCAGAGGAAATGACGCAGGCGTGATGAAGGGATCCATGATGATCCCTTGAATATTAAACAGAAGTTCGTCTTCTCATAATAAAAAATACGGTTAAGAAACAAATTATAAAGAAAGCAGTGAAATAAAATGTGAAATTCGTAAAGAGAAACAAGTCTTCAGAATGCAAGATGTTAAGCATTCACTTTATCACAGTGTTTCTAATCAGCCTAACGGGGCCTGAACAAAGGGAGCACTTTTATTTCTACACTGGTGGCACGCAAGTCACGTACTCGAGATAAGAGGCCGCGTGAGTTCACTGTCGCCGTGACCTGTCACTATAGATGCTGGCGCTCAAGAAATAACAGGTAAATTTTATAGGCACCAACACTCGCACGAAGCTTCATTCTTATTTTATCACGGGTGTAATGACGGATTGCACAACATTGTGTTCTTCTCTCTGAAAAATTTCGCCAGATTATTTTGACAGTAAGAAAAGAGTTGGCTTGGCGTCTTTAGCTTCTGTTTTTGCAACGATGACGGTGTTACTCGTCTATTTTAGCTTTTACCCACCAGTAGAGAGAATGTCGTAAGTTTGTACCCACCTTCCCAAATCTAATTACTTTCGGTTACAACGTCAAAACATGGTCCATGTTTTAGGGGATTCAATTCTTGTGCTAGAAGCAGACGCGCTTAAGTTAGGTATATGTACTTTGACGGACGGAGCCACCCACATTTTCCAAACAAACATATACTTGCTGACATTGTTTGGTTATTGTTTATAATTACTTCTCATACTGATCATTTTAATGCCTAATTGGTGATATAAGGTACAATATTTCACGCGTGATGCGTACAAGGCAAATTCATCTGACATTTGTTTAGATATTGATCGAGTCTTGTTCGCTTCAGACGGCTTTGTATTTGTATACTTGACATCGAGTCTCGTTTTCTGAAGTGGCCAGGACAGCATCGAAAGCTTGCTAATGCAAGGGGTGACGCTGCTCTCATTGCATGAAAATATTTACTTCTGATGTCGTTGTTGTTGTTGTTGTTGTTGTTGTTGTTGTTGTTGTTGTTCGATGTCGTGCAAAGGTCTTCCATCCAAAGTGTGCAGCAGTAGCTGTGACGGAGCCGGGGCATGTAGGCGTGCAGCGCTCTTTGTCCTTTCCGTGGAACATCGGCGTGCTTCTGCTCTTTCCATCCAACGGCGCGTACCAAATGATCTCCGCTTCACAGATCAGTGATATTGCAAAGAGGCCTTGAGGGAAACGCAATAAAGGAGCACGGCTAACCGAGCATCGCCCTTTTCCGGCGCGCCAAGTTGCTGAATGCCAAATGTGGTTCTGTATGCTCTACTATACTGTGCACAACCAAGTGGACTGTTTTAAGAGCCACGTTATGTCTATTTTTTGTGCTCTTTCTTTTGCGCCCTTTAGCCACGACTCAGAGAGCTACAGTGAGAAAATGTCTACTTCGTAGTGATAAGAAAAGAAAACACAGCTTCTCGTGGTTACGTCAGTGTGCGCGACCTGCATGCTAATGTTCGATCGCTTGCTCATACACACGAACACCTGCACACCTGCACACAAACAAACAAACACACACACATATATCAAAATATGCCCGAAGCCTCCACCACCACTGCAATGAACATTGTTAGAATCACCGGAGAGACACCTTGATCGGCACTAGAATTTCTTAAATCACCAGATAAGTGTACATGCAGCCGCCGGCCATGGCGCGATCTTTAGATAACAGGGTAAGCTTAAGAGACCAGGGGAAGTATTTTAGGTAGAGTTTATGTACCTCTTTCTTCATAACCATGAAAGATACTGTGATTACTTTATTATCAATGTGATCGTGACTCATTTCTCTGTTCATGGAAGTGGGCCGCGCAAAAATGATAGGAATGCTCATTTTTTGTAGATTTTTTACTTGAGACAACTAATTACCACTCGATAATAGCTATTAGATGTCGCGTCGCGGAAAGCGCTTTCTTATACAACAACAATTCCGCTTCAACATATTTCATAATAAGTTATTTAATTACTGGTAATCTAGATTCTACGTATCAGGTACAAAAGCACTGAAATTCAGGTGTGTTTGTGCTTGAACATAATAATATTTAGAGCACGTAAACAGACAAAAGACGAAAGACAGAGTTATATAGACGAGCACTTACTTCGAACTGAAGTTTATTCACAGAAAGGGTCAGGTATTATCCTACACCAAACACGAAAACGCATGCGTGAAACCACAACCTCACGAAAAAAAAAAGAACAGGACAGCTATGACTACAGTGTTAAAGAACGCAAGAAAAGCAAAATACCTACGTCCTTTCTACGCATGAAGACTTCATAGAGAAAAAACGCCAGGCCTGCGCGGAAGGCGCAGCAGTCACAGCGAAAGCTAGAAGAGCGGCCTATCAGAGCCTTTCAAAACTTTTATTGTGTAACTACTGCAAGCACACTTGCTTGATACCAACTAGGGCATTAATAATAAACTTTTTTGGTAGTAGGCCGGTATTCGCTTCGGTATTTTTCTTAATTACTCTGAGAAGCGTGGCATCCGCTGAACACTAACAACTGATTTTGTGCCAATTGTTCATGCAGTGGCTGACGACGATGAGGAATTATGCCCGAATTGGGTATGCGCCACAGTTAATAGCAGAACAAAAGCAAGCTTTTGTAATGGGTTGGAGCATTGAACGACCCACTCGTTACGCTATTCGCATTGTTCGACGATTGCTTGTTCTTTCACTGTTTTGAAACGCTTTATAATTCATGATAACACGATTGCTTTCCCAACATCAAGTCTGCCTAAGGCAACTTTGCCAACAGTCCCAAGCACCGGTGTCGCTCAGTGATATAACACTGGGCTGGGACCCAGTGGACCCGGGTTCGAGCCCGACTGTGCCATTGGTGCTAGGTGTTTTTTCTACTTTTCGCAAGATGTGGTTACGGACCCCGGCGGTGGCGGACAACTGCGGGTGACCCGAGTTGTGATCTCATAAAAGCTTTTGCTGTAACATCAAACTGAGTTCAAACACCACACATGTCACGGGAAATGAGCAAGTAGCTATCGCTGGAGGCTCTCACCGTCGAGAACTTAACTGTGTAAGTCACTTCACAGGTTGGTAGGTGATTTTTGTTTTTCGTTTCTTGTCTGTTTACGCGTTCTAAATACCACTAGACACTTTATTTGCTCAGAAAAAGGAACACAAGTACAAAAAAGCATGTTTTGAGATAATCTCGTTTCAAGTTGAAAATCTGTATTATTTAAAAGGTACAACAAAATGACAGCAAATTTGACGGATCCATTCAATGGGCACCAGCAATATGAGCATCATATTATTATTTTTTTTGCGTTGAAACTTCGTGCCTGGCGAGCCTCATTTGTCGCTTGCTATGCAGCCGTGTCAGCAGAATTATGTCGACGCAGTTCAAGGACGCATAGGTCCTGCACTGTGCAGTGCCGTGGCATATTGCAAAAATAGTTAAGCACATTCACACGGGCTATATTGCCATCAATACATGTGAACACAAAATCAAGAGTGCATATTTGCTATGTTTGTTGCCCGAGGAAAATGTATTTTGAATCGAGCTCGTGCCCGACAATGCAACGGCTTGTTACGGTTTTCAGTTATCCAATGAAGGCATTTAGCTAGTAATTCTGGATGTGCTAGTTCCAGATGATTTGGTTTTACAGCGTGAATAACATATTCTAGAAGGTGTTACGTTCGTAATGAACGAATGCTTAACAATACAACTGTGCTTTGTTGAATGTACACAGAGTTTCGGCGTGGGATTCGATTGGTATCCTTAGATGACATGTGAACATACCTGGACCGTACAGCTTTTCCGCATGTCCTCCAAGCAGGCTCTATTTTTTTATTGGCCCAGAGATAATACTTTTGGTGCTTGTCATTGATAACATCACTAAGACGTCTCCGACCAGATATATATTTTCCGACAGAAAGCTTGACACCTCTGCTTTCGTTCGTTTTCGCAGTTCTGGGCCTATTCTTTCGTGAAAGTACCAAATGCGCTCAAGCTTGTAAACTGCAACTTATCCATATGGCTATGAAGCTTGAACTGCAAGATATCCTTTGCTACGAAAGAATGGCAGCATGACAGGCCACCGCACAAGTTTCAAATATGCCATTTCTAAAGAAAACGTGTACTAACACACACAAACGACTGATTCTGATTCAGAAAAGGCTGCGGATTTCAAATATCACAAAAAAGAAAACAAACTATTTCAATATGTTTGCTTACCCGGTCCCTTTAAAAAGCTTGCCCAGCAAGTTCTAAAGCACTCAACTTTTCACTGCTTTATGATAGTTGTGCTCATAGCTATTATTTATATTTCACATTCTCTTCCGCAGTAGTATCTTCCACATCGCTCAAGTACTTCAAAAATAACTTTACAATGTCTTTATTGTGCAGAAAACGAATTGTTCTAATGTGCCCTGACTGTGCGGGTTTCAGAGCTTTTTATTTTTAATTGCTCGATTTTCACTTCTCGCTTCGAACTCGATTTTTTTTTCACTATTCACATGATCGAACGACGATTTATTGTCCTCGTTTTCGTGAGCAATTGATTTAGTATTATTACTATTATTCATCGTGGTTTGTGTTGTGATATCATGATACAATTTCAAGGGACGCCGTAGTAGAGGGCTCCGGAAACATCAACCACGCGTGCTTTTTTACCTACACCTAAATCTAAGAACACTTGCCTCTATTGCTTCGCTTGCATCAAAATGCAGCTATATTTATTCAATAACACCCTCATCAAAATCATGTGAGCGCAAAAACATGGCACAGACACAAAAAGTCTACGCTCTAAAGCCAGCCACACAAACACGCAGCTAAGATATATGAACTTTGTCCTTGAACCAAATTTACCGCATTGGCATCGGCGAGTATCGCTAGCGCTAAAGGCAAACTGCTAATAAACCTGTTCGTTTGGATCTTGCACAATAACTTTTCGGTTGGATCAGTAATGTGCTTACGCCGTCTTCGCGTATCATTAAATATTTCACCATTGGATAGGAATGACATTCTCGCGCGAAATTCATACTTATTTTAAGGTCTTCTTTTATTCATAAGATAAGCACGATTATATCCAATTGATTGGTTAAAAAAACACCATCGAGCTTGTGAGCCCCTCAAGCTTGGTAATTTTAGAGCTTGTTTTGTATTCCTAAGAATTTGACATCTGGAAATCTCATTCGTTAGCACAACGTGCACACTCATCAAATGACTTAATAAAATGAAAACGAAAACATGAATCTACGGTGTGGTCACTTATAACGTTTCCCCCCCTCCCCCATGTGGTTTCTATGAGAGACCCTTTGTTCTGCAACGGCGAAAACGGTTTCCTGAATTTCTTGCCGCATTGAAATTAATGCCGCCTCGCGTGCATAGGGGATGCACCCACCGTAGCACCCATTCGTTGCACCTTAAAACATGCTCAGACCCTCGTAGGAGGGTCTGAGCATGTCGTCAGTTAGAAATAAATGCCTAGCGCCAAAAAATGAAGTCAAGTTAGCGAGTGGGAAAGCGGGAGTGGTGACGTAGAGTTCCCCAAACTTTCCAGCGGTAGCAAAAGAGCACCACTATAGCGAAAGGAGGATTCAGAAGCTGATCTGTAGAGTGGCGGCATCTGTTGGTCGCACTGAAAAGCACATCGCGATAGCTGTCAGAAGTCCAAAAGAGGAGTGAAAAAAAAAACTGGTGGTGCGAGGGGGAAGGTGATTGGGAAACGACACTCGAAAGGAGCTGGGGGAGAAAAAAATAAAAGAGGGGCCGAAAGGAAGTGAAAGGGATAGCGCAGGGAAAACTTGCGACGCGAGGCCTCGTCTCATTCACCTTCCTCTCTCTCTCTCTCTCTAGCGCTCACGCGCAGGCGAACAAGTGCGGTCGCTGGGATGTTGGGCACAGAGCGACTCGCAACGGCCCTGAATGGGAGCATCCGGCGCTGTGCGGCTCTGTTTGCTTCGCAAGGTACGGCGTGCTGCCCTCCCTCGTCCGCGAGGACTGCGTTGACCGCGTGTCTTCCCGGGTTTCGAAAGTGTGATTGTGCATTTCGCGTAACTTTATGCGTTGGGGTTCTTTTCTTTCCTTAGTATTTTTTATACTTCTACCCGAAGTTAGTGGAGCTTCGCAATGAGAGCCTATATTCCCCGTCATACAATGTCTGAATAAGTAACTTAAACTTTCCGTGAAGACTTTCTTCCATTTAGTAAGATAACGAACCGACAACTCTTCATAAGCTACGAAGTTTGAACGGGAGGTGAACGCCGTGGACACAATCACAATGGTGAATTGTGTTCGTGTTTTCGTCTGGGCAATCAGGATACGACCAACAGGTGAGTTTCATTTCCGCGTCTTGCCTGCGAATGCGACGTGGGTTGAGCACGTACCTGTGGATTGCTGTATGCTACAGAATAAACCTAAATCACTCTCTGCGTTCTTGAACGCGGAAGAAAGCTTTGTTGCTTGTGTGGAAAGCAAGAATATAGAGGAATGTTTCGCGCGCAACGGATTTTCAGCAATGCACTCTTACTTGTGTCACCTGGAATTTGAGATGTGCATTTATTTGTGATCTTCATGGGACTCAAAGCATCTGCGTAACACTCAGCTGTCTCTGCTGAGCGTACTTGCATTTCAGTCACGGCTGACAAGTTTTGACCGCGTATAAGTATGCTGGATTCAATAGCAGAGCAGAGTTCAGGTTTTCAATCTGTTTATGGTTGACCGTATCTGAAGGTTTGTGACAGTAACATGTTATGTTCATCTATCTGTACAAAAGAAATCTGTTATGTCGTAGATATCCACAAAATTTTTTTTTATTGAAAACAAGATTGTGTCATTTGTGAGTCATAGCGCAAAGAAAACTAGAATCATCACCAGATATAAAAAAACTACTGAAAATGCTTTTCCATATAATTATGTTGACATGGTGGGCTATTCGCCAACAATTATTTTGTTCGCCTAATGAAACGTGTGTCACCTGATGCCGAACGCCTATTTCCCCAATGTGCTCCCGAGAAAAAGAACGTCTTCGCTTCTGTCTGCTTCCTAATTAATCGCTAGAGTGAACTGTTAGCCGGTCTCGTATAAAACATTGCTATAAGAGGTACATAAGTATACTTGAGTGTTCTCATGATGAGTTCAGTTTTCCTAGCGTTATCGACCACATGCGAGAGGGGATTTCTAGACTTGTTTTTTTTTTTGGTGATGGCACTTCCAACGAACAAAGCGCGTTAAGTAATTCAGAAGATGGGCTGTCGTAATGGAATATCACATGTGCTTTGCAAGAATTATATATATATATAAGAAGAAGAAAGAAACGTGGATGAAAAAATAACCAGCCGTGAGCAGGAAACCTAAATATATATATATATATATATATATATATATATATATATATATATATATATATATATCGCTCGAGTGCACTCAGGACATAACGTGGCTAGTAAAATAGTGGTAGCGAAACCAACGTCGTTTTAACATCAAATAACAGATAAGTCACCAGTTCCATGATAACCATCTATAGCATACAAGAAGCTGTACTCTTTCTTTTTACTTGAGTTTTGCCATACGACTATACTGACGATACCGAAAAGAAAAAAAAAGGGAGCTTGAGTGCTCAAAATGATCTCCTTTTCGCCACGGCATATTTCTTATGCGAAGCAATTCAAACGTAAGTTACACAAGTTTAAGAGGAAATGCAGTAGGGGAGAAATGCGCAAATTAAGTGAATATTCCTTCAACTGCATGTCTCCTAATGCTGTGCACATGCTCGCTTTTCTTTCCAATGCGTGTGGTGACAAATTTTTTATTATTCATGCATTCCGGATGTAGTGGGGTATTGGTATGTTTAACCGACACGACTTAAATTTATTGATGAACTGTCTCGTTGCTTTCACTAAAAGAGTGTGCGATATGCTTTGTTATGATAAAGCTTGACTTGCGTGCATCTGTCGCACTCAGAATACGTCTGTACGCTATCGCCCGTACGCTATCAGAATACGCCCGGGATACGCTATCTTGATGCGTAAATATTTTACAATGCCGCCAAAATTTGATCACATTCAAAATCATCGCAATAAAAGCCACTATAGGGCAGTGTTTAAAGAACATGTGTTAGTAGTGGTCATCCTAGCGGTTGCTATCGGCTAAAGCATTGTTTATTACCTGCGTCGTGTGATGAGAATTTTGAACACGTTAAAGATTCGACGTCCACTTCACGCATTCCAGCAGTCTTTCTTATCTTGTACGATACAGTATGAATGTGGGGCAAGAGCGCTTTGTCATGCTTCACCTTTCGGCAATATTTTCTGTACATTTTCTCACTTTTTTGTGATATAGTTTTTTGACATTTCGCCAGAAGGGTTACAACTGAAGCGGTACATCACTTCGCTTTTACAGTCGCAACTTTGTTCAGTGGCTGACCGGCATCAGAAGGCTCTATTGAAACTTAATATACATCAGCTCTTATGTATCCAGTCATCAATTACATCAAAAATACATTTGAACATAGTTATATGAAAGTCATCCGGGTTCTTTATTTTTAATGTGCCATGTATTCTTTATTTACCCGATGAACGTAATTTACGAAACCAATGAAGATAGGGTTCCCCCTCTAAAGAGACGGGACCGAAAATAGAGATAGAAAGACTGCAGAACGCACTGTGCACATAAGGTTCACAGATCAAGGAAGGGGGACTGCTGCCGTATTGCAACTGAGGAAAGATGTCTTTGCTGCAGTACGCCATTCGCTGTTTTGCAACTGCATGCAACGACAGATGCTGGCTATTGAGTGTCTCAATAGAGGGTTTACACCACTATACTCAGGTGGTGAAACCTGCTCGGCTGTTCGGCAGAAATACGAGTTCTTCGGCCTCTGATCGTGTATCGTAATTCAGCGTTTCTCCTTATTCTAACTTTTTTAGCGTCTTTCAACCACTCACCACCGCTAGGAAACACTGGGCCAAACTTGAGTCAACCTTTTCTAAAAGTATTACGAATGAACTTGTATAGCCCTATTGTGTGATTGCAGGTCATCAATTTCTAGGAGAAATCTTGAGCATCTTCCCTTGTTAGGTATGCCACTGCCTCTGAAAAAGTGAAATACGTACGCTTGAATATGTACAAATTTATTTAACTTGAACAGCAGAAATAATGAAATACATAAACATAATAGACAATTTGCAACAGCGGGGGTAATTCACACTACCTTGACTTTATTGCTTTAAAGCTCGAACACATGAAAGACGGTAAGACAGTGCCTATCCGGCCTTCTTTAAAGGGCTCGTCTTTGTTGACTCAATATTCGAGATGCCGTCAAGAATCGAACTTGCCTAACAACAGGTTCTTCTTATCACGTAAAAAACTCATCATCATCATCGTCATCATCAGCCTGACTACGTGCACTGCAGGACAAAGGCCTCTCCCATGTTCCGCCAGTTATCCCGGTCTTGTGCTTGCTGCTGCCAATTTATACCCGCAAACTTCTTAATCTCATCTGCCCACCTAACCTTCTGTCTCCCCCTAACCCGCTTCCCTTCTCTGGGAATCCAGTTAGTTACCCTTAATGACCAGTGGGTATCCTGTCTGCGCGCTGCATGCCCGGCCCATGTCCATTTCCTCTTCTTTTTTTCAACTATGATATCCTTAACCCCCGTTTGTCCCCTAATCCACTCTGCTCTCTTCTTATCTCTTAAGGTTACACCTACCATTTTTCTTTCCATTGCTCGCTGCGTCGTCCTCAATTTAAGCTGAACCCTCTTTGTAAGTCTCTAGGTTTCTGCTCCGTAGCTTAGTACCGGCAAGATACAGCTGTTATATACCTTCCTCTTGAGGGATACTGGCAATCTACCTGTCATAATTTGAGAGTAATCCCGAATGTGCTCCACCCCATTCTTATTCTTCTAGTTACTTCAATCTCGTGGTTCGGCTCTGCGGTTATTACCTGCCCTAAGTAGACATAGTCTTTTACAACTTCAAGTGCACTATTACCTATCTCGAAGCGCTGCTCCTTTCCGAGTTTGTTGTACATTACTTTCGTTTTCTGCAGATCAATTTTAAGACCCACCTTTCTGCTCTCCTTTTCTAACTCCGTAATCATGAGTTGCAATTCGTCCCCTGAGTCACTCAGCAATGCAATGTCATGGGCGAAGCGCAGGTTACTAAGGTATTCTCCATTAACTCTATCCCTAACTGTTCCCATTCTAGGCTTCTGAAAACCTCCTGTAAGCACGCGGTAAATAGCATTGGGGAGATTGTGTCCCCCTGCCTTACACCCTTCTTTATTGGTATTCTGTTGCTTTCTTTATGAAGCACTATGGTAGCAGTTGATCCCCTGTAGATTTCTTCCAGAATGTTTATATATACTTCATCTACGCCCTGATTCCGCAGTGTCTGCATGACGCTGATATTTCTACTGAATCAAACGCCTTCTCGTAATCTATGAAGGCTATGTATAGTGGTTGGTTATACTCTGAGCATTTCTCTATTACCTGATTGATAGTATGAATGTGGTCAATTGTTGAGTAGCCTGTTTGAAATCCTGGTTGTTCCTTTGGTTGATTGAATTTTAATGTTTTCTTTACTCTGTTAGCAATTGTTTTTGTGAATAGCTTGTATACTACAGAGACCAAGCTGATCGGCCTGTAATTCTTCAAGTCCTTGTCATCTCCATTCTTATGTATTAAGATGATGTTAGCGTTCTTCCAAGACTCTGGTACCCTTTCCGTCAGGAGACACCTCGTCAACAGGGTGGCTAGTTTTTCCAACACAATCTGTCCTCCATCTTTCAGCAGATATGATGTTACCTGATCCTCACCAGCAGCTTTGCCTCTTTGCATGCTCTCCAAAGCTTTTCTGACTTCTATCATTACTGGTGGGGTGTCATCTGGGTTACTGCTAGTTCTTATAGTATTAAGGTCGTGGTTGTCTCGGCTACTGTACAGATCTCTGTAAAACTCCTCCGCTATTCTAACTATCCTATCCATATTGGTAGTTATTTTGCCTTCTTTGTCCCTTAGTGCATACATCCGACTTTTGCCTATCCCAAGTTTCCTCTTCACTGCTTTGACGCTTCCTCCGTTTTTCAGAGCGTGTTCAATTCTCTCACTGTTATACCTTCCTACATCGCATGCTTTACGTCTATTAATCAACTTCGAAAGCTCTGCCAGTTCTATTTTGTCTGTTGTACTTGACACTTTCATGATTCGACGCTTCCTAATTAGGTTCTTCGTTTCCTGGGAAAGCTTGCCAGTGTCCTGTCTAACTACCCTGCCTCCAACTTGCGCTGCATACTTCGTATTGATACTCGTCAGATTATGATTCATTGTATCTACGCTAAGGTTAGGTTTTCTCACTAAGAGCCGAGTACCTGTTCTGCAGCGACACTCTGAATTCCTGTACTTTCCCTCTCAGTGCTAGCTCATTGATTGGCTTCTTGCGTATCAGTTTCTGTCGTTCCTTCTTCAAGTCTAGGCGAATTAGAGACAGTACCATTCTATGGTCACTGCATCGTACCTTGCCAACCACTTCCCCATCCTGCACGATTCCTGGGTGTGTAGTCAATATAAAGTCTATTTCGTTCTTATTTTCGCCATTAGGGCTCCTCCATGTCCACTTGCGGTTTTCTCGTTTTCGGTAGAAGGTATTCAAAAGCCGCAAATTATTGCGTTCTGCGAATTCTACTAGTAGCTCTCCTCTGGCGTTTCTAGTGCCGATGCCATAATCTCCTACTGCCTGGTCTGCAGCCTGCTTCTTCCCAACCTTTGCATTAAAGTCGCCCATCACTATAGTATACTGTGTTTTTACCTTACTCATATCCGATTCCACGTCTCATAGAAGCTTTCAACTGAAGCGTCATCATGGCTAGATGTAGGCGCGTAAGCCTTCAGTTTAATTACAATACCTACCACTCTTTCATTATTGCTATAGTATTCCTCTATGTTGCCAGCTATGTTTCTGTGAATTAGGAACCCCACTCCCAATTCTCTTCTGTCTGCCAAGCCCCGATAGCAAAGGACGTGCCCATTCTGTAGCACCGTATAGGCCTCATCTGTCCTCCTAACCTCACTGAGCCCTATTATATCCCATTTAACACCCTCTAGCTCCTCGAATAGTACAGCTACACTTCCCTCACTAGATAAGGTTCGAGCGTTAAACGTTGCCAAGTTCAGGTTCCAATGGCGGCCTGTATTCCAGAGATTCTTGACACCCTCTGCTGCGTTGCAGATCTGACCGCCGCCATGGTCAGTTGCTTCGCAGCTGCTGGGGACTGAGGGCCGGGAGTTATTTGACGTATGCATGTTGGAGGTAGTGGCCAGATACTGCACCAGGGTGGCCAATCTTTCGCTGGTGAGGGAGTGCATTCCCGGCGGTGTTTACAGGTGAGGCCGCACCCCAGGCCTCTTAATTGCAGTTTCATCAACACGCGGATTTTTTTTTTTCCGGTTGAGAACTGCGCGGCACCGGGATTGGAACCACGGACCTCTTACATGCGAGGCGGATGCTCTAACCACTACGCCATCGCCGTACCCAGATTGTTATGTTCTAAATGTGGGTTTCAACGGTGTATCACTCCAGTTTGTGGTTATTTTTGTAAAATGTTTTAATGAAATGAGATTTCTGCTGATTACCTCCTTAATTAAGGGTCGTAGAGAGTACGGAGTTGGGCCTCCGATTAGCCTATGGGGTCCTGTTTATTAATATAATAAGCGGACAAAATTTAAATTCGTTTGTGAGGTGATGTTACCAAATTAATCTTTTTAGTGATTAGGCTTAATTTTGGTCACGAAATAAATCCGGTACTATTACTCCTGTCCTGATGAAACCTGAGTGGCGACAGGCCTACAACTAGGGCTTTGCACTGTATAAGTTAGAAGTTTCCCGGTAGGTTATTAGCAAAGTTAAAAGCGATCGTAAGAGAAAAAACACGTAAAAACTATTCACAGGAAAATAAAAATTGAAAATATCAAAAGCGTAAATCTTGAATGCAGTACCCTGCCTTCAGGAACGTGAGCCACAAATGATAACATTCATATGTTTCGCTAATTTTTTAAAACTCATATTAAAGTTACAACTGCAGCTAAACAAGAAATTTCGATCTGCTAGTTCCGAAGATGTGGTATTTCTAAAATATCACGACACTGGTTTTACTTCAGGGAAATGGAATTGTAGTGACTCTTTTCTGTAAGGCAATTTCTACTTTTTTGTGGCTGCGACCACTTATATGCGTTTTCTTATATAACGGTAGATTCACATAAGAGAGGATCGTAGTGCCTCATGAAAAACCGTGACAACATTCGCGTTCACTCAGCCAAACATTCTTTGGGGAAAGTCTGTTAGTTCGGAAGAGCGCCAATTTTAAGCGCTAAATTACATTCTGTGGCAGAAGACTGTCACCGCACGTCTTACCAAGTACCCCCAAAGTAATAAAGAAGTAAATCAAAACGCAAAAAAAAGCTGCCTACAAGAGTTCAAGCGAGTTTTTTTAAAAGATAACAGTAAATCATCTCTAGGTAAAGCCCGCGGTGCGTTTTAAATGTCTACTTAACGGGTTTACTATGTTGTTTGTGCCTGTACACCGTAGATAAGGATTTCAAAAAGGATTGCTCATTATTTGTTTACAACAACGGCAAGAGTGGCCGTCCACCGAAAATTCGCATATCTCACGTACACTGGGAATTGATGATATGCGAAGCACGTATGAGGAAGGTCGACATGTCACTTCAAAATTAGCACAACGTTGCCAAGCAGAGCTAAATCATGCCGTATATCACTTCTATGTCATAATTATTATGTTTGGACGTGTCATTTACCTTCGTAATCTATTCACGTCACATAATATCAAATTCGGTATATGAGGAGCTAGCGAAATGGCCGCAAGGGCACCATTATCATGGCATGTAGTCATATTTTTATACGACACGCATCTCATGATTATCTTGTTTGCACAATTCACATACCTTCTTCGTTAATTCACGCCCCTTAATATCAAATTTGTATCCGGATGCGATGGCTGCATTTCTGATGAAGGCGGAAATGTTGTAGGCCCGTGTGCTCAGATTTGGGTGCACGTTAGAGAACCCCAGGTGGTCAAAATTTTCGAAACCCTCCACCATGGCGTCTCTTATAATCATACGGGGGTTTTGAGACGTTAAACTCAACATATCAATCAATACCATATTTGGCAGATGTGAAGGTAGCGAGACGGTAGCGAGCGCATCATGAAAGACCCTGTATATTCCGAGGTAACGTTGTCGCGTGCGCACGCTGCGCGTAAGGATGCTACGCTAACGAAACGCACACACGTTATAGTCTGACGCCAGGCGCGACCGGCGCGACCAGCGCGACGAGCCTCCGTCGCCGCGGCCTGATGGCAACCGAAGCGAAATGCGACATGCTACATTTCGCGACGGTGACGTTATCAGACCACTACGCCGTGGTGGTCTAGTCGCTAAGGTATTCGGCTGCTGACCTGTGGGTTCAAGTATCGAATCCCAGCAGTGGCGACTGCATTTCCTATGGAGGCGTAAATGTTGTATGCTCGTGTGTTTAGGTTTGGGCGCACGTTAAACAACCCCAGGTGGTGGAAATTTTCGGAGCTCTCCACTACGGCGTCTCTCATAATCATATGCTGCTTTTGGGGCGTTCAACCCCACATATCCATCGACGTTACCAGACAGCACTGCGTCTGCCTCTCTTCCTGACGTAGGGACGCCGGACACGCTTGTACGCGCATGCAGTCAAAGCAACGAAGTGTTGCGGGGAGGCAGATGGGCGCCCGGTGTCGCATCGCCGGCTGGCGTGACGCGACAAAACAAATGCCAGCGCGCACGCGCGCCGTGTAACGTCAAAGTGTATTAGCGCCTTCAGTGTGGCATGTAGTCATGTTCTTATATCACACGCATCTCACGATTATCATGTTTGCACCACTCCCCATCGTCATCCTCCATTCACGTTCCCTAATACCAAAATTGGTATATGCGAAGCTAGCGAAACGGCCGCGAGCGCATCATAAGTGTGCCATGTAGTCATGTCGTTCCATGACACGCATGTCACAATTTTTATGGTAGGGTCTATCGCTTGTGTTTGCTATGTAGTCATGTCAGACCATACCAGTTTTGCAACATGGCGTGTGAACGAAACCACCATAAGAGCAGCAAGACCATGACATCAAAGACATACATGTCCTGATTTTCATGTTATGACTAGTCACTTATTCTCGTCACACAGTCATGTTATGCCATAGCAAGTTTGGCATTGATACATTTATGGAAACAGCCAGGAAAGCTAAAAGTGGCAGGCGTATTGATAGATAGATAGATAGATAGATAGATAGATAGATAGATAGATAGATAGATAGATAGATAGATAGATAGATAGATAGATAGATAGATAGATAGATAGATAGATAGATAGATAGATAGATAGATACGCTCAAAGTCACCGAATTCTACTAAGAAATTCTTCACACTAAAAGATGTTTTAAACTGTTGCTGCTATCCACTGAGCTTAACAATGTACGATCATTCATATTCTAGCAAAAAAAATTCCGCCATATCCACGAAGTGAATGATGATGAGTGGGCGAAGCTCCGGAGGTAAACCTGGTAAACCATGAATCCTCTGTACATTTTGCCCACTCGATTTTATTACATCGCTCCCCCTAGCGTACGTCGCCGCACTAAATCGAACGATTGCCTTCAACCAATGACACGCGCCATATGTGACATCATTCCTATTTTATAAGATCTCGCGTCTTTCATCAACTACAAGTACCGCTTTCTAGTTTATAACATCTTGCATCTTTTCATCATCAGCTACAAGTACCACCATCTAGTAAACACTACAAGAACTAAACGAGAGGTGGCTACATACAGGAGACGGTACCGCCATCTAGTGAACACTGCAAGAACTAAAGTAGAGGTGGCTAGATGGATGGATGGATGGATGCTATGAGCGTCCCCTTTATAACGGGGTGGTGACAAGTATGCCACCAGGCTCGACAAAAAAAAACCCTTTTTTCTTTTTGATGTTGGCCTAATGCCTCTACTTCGATAAATTCTATCTTAATGGAAAAAAATGTAAATTTTCAGCTTAAGTTCTCTGCCATTTACGGCACACTGTCCATATTTTATTTTTCCAATATTTATTTTTGTCCTTTCTCTCTAATTTTCTGCCACCAATACTCTAACCGTCTCTTACTTATTTCAATCGCGGGTGTGTTCAGCTTTCCATTGTTGTCCCTAAAACCCAAGGCTTCCTGTAGGCTCGTGCCCAAACGTACACCTGGGTGGATATCTCCACATTCAATCAGAACATGCTCCGCCGTTTCCTTATCTTTCCCGCAGCATGTGCATTGTTCTTCTTCTTTACTGAATCTTGCTTTATAACTACGCGTTCTAAGGCAACCCGATCTCGCTTCAAACAGTAAAGCGCTTCCCCTTGAATTATCGTAAAATGCCTCCCTCCTTATTTCATTTTTGCCCTTTCGGTAGTTACTCAAAGCCGGTTTTTTCTCCATAGCTGCCATCCAGTAAATCCTCTCCGCCTCCCTGACTTTTCCCTTAACGCTCTTTGTTGACATATGGCTTACAGTACCAGCCGTATATTTACTAGTGAGTCTTCTAGTTCTTTTTCTCCACTGTGTGTCCACGCTCTTCCTATACAAATAACGGAACACCTTCTCTGCCCATCTACTCTCCTTCATATTTCTTAGCCTTTCTTCGAACCTTATTTTGCTCTGCGCTTCCCTCGCCTCAAAACCTGCCCACCCCATATCGCCCTTTACAGCCTCGTTTGTCGTCTTCCCGTGAGCACCCAACGCGAGGCGTCCCACAGTCCTTTGATTTTACATCCATTCCCGATTGCACCTCTGCCCTCATGCACACCACTGAGTTCCCAAAAGTAAGCCCTGGAACCATTACACCCTTCCACAGACCTCGAAGCACCTCATACCTATTGTATCCCCACAACGCTCTGTGCTTCATTATTGCCGCATTCCTCTTTCCTTTTGCTGCCGAGGCTTTTTCCTGTACCTCCATGTATCTATCACTCTCATTTACCCATACTCCAAGGTACTTGTATTCGCTTACCCTCGGTATTTCTTGGCCTTGTATGGACACCGTCTGATCACAGGGATCATTGAATACCATCAATCCACACTTCGTTACACTGAATCCTAGTCCAAGAGCTTCACCTTCCCTTCCGCATATATTCGCCAGCTGCTGTATATCACCTCGACTGTCCGCAAATAAGACGATATCGTCCGGATAAAATAAACCTGGAAGCTTCTGCTCAATCATCATGCCGCCCTGTCTGTGTGACAGATTAAAACCAATGTTGCTACCTTCTAGCGCTTTTTCCATACTCACCATGTACAGCATGAATAACAGCGGGGACAAAGGACATCCCTGTCTCAGACCCTTGCTAACCTCAACGTTCTCTTTGCTACGCATTCCTTCCCACTCTATGCAAACTGTATTTTCTCGGTATATCTCCCTCAAAAGCTGTATACAGTCGTCGCCCATGCCCATTCCTTTCAATATATCCCACAAAATTTCCTGATTAACGTTGTCGTATGCCCCAGTGATGTCTAGAAAAGCCACGTACAAGGGCCTATTCTCTATTTTAGATATTTCTATACACTGAGTGAGAACAAACAGGTTATCGTCTAACCGCCTGTCGACTCGAAATCCGTTCTGAAGTTCTCCCAAAATATCGTTATGTTCGGCCCATGTTTCTATTTTCATTTTTACTGCTTGCATCGCCAACCTGTATAGTACCGATGTAATGGTTAGTGGTCTATACGAGCGAATCTTGTCCTTTTCTCCCTTGCCTTTATAGATTAAGTTCATTCTACTTTGTCGCCAACTGTCCGGTATTTGTCCGTCCTTTAAGCTTTTTTCTACTGCTTTTAACAATGCTTCTTTAGTGTTATGTCCTAGTTCGTTAATGAGGCTAACGGGAATCCCACCTAAACCCGCGGCAGTGCGCTTTGGAATTTTTCCTTCGGCCTTTTTCCAGTTGAAATTATCAAGTACTAGCTCTTCCTCTGTTGCTTTCTCCGCCACACTTTTACTCACCGGGGAGATCCCCTGGACGCTCTTTTGAAACGAATCGGCTGTTACCTTTTGGATGTAACCTAGCGCTTCGTACCCTTCCAATTGATTTCCTCCTTCATCTAGAATATGTTGTTGCGTTGTGACAGACTTCCTACCTAGCGCCTTTATGTGGCTCCAAAAAATCCTAGGCGTGGCCTCCTTTTTTTCGTGTATCTCTGTCATCCAGCGTTCACTTTCACCTTTAATTTTTGCCTCTACCAATTTCTGTACAAGGGATTTTTTCTCTAAATATATTTCCCATATTTTTTTTACTTCGTCCTGCGGCCGCTTCTCCTTTTTTGCCTTTCTATGCTCCCGTGATGCTTCGCGTCGCTTCTCGATCGCATCCCGGATTTCCCTGTTCAACCAACCTTTTGGCTTCCTTTTTCCTTTCCAGCAAACAGTTTTCTTCTCTTTCCCTATCTCCTTCGTCATTAGATGTAACAGCTCACTATACTCCCAGTCCTTGCCTGGTATTTCGCCTACTTCTTCCTCGACTCTTGCGGCTATATTTATTATTTGTTTGTCATTTAAATACGAGCTGCCAGACTTTGATTCCATGCTCATATTTTCAGTTTCGTATCCCATTTGTAATGTTATTCGTTTATGATCACTACCCAAGCTGTTAATGCCTTCCTCGGCTATCCTCATTTCTGTCAGTTTGTGGTGAATTCCTTCAGTCATGAGACAATAATCAATACTTGATTGCTTGTTTCCGACTTCCCATGTGATCTGACCGTCACATTTAGGCCCCGTGGTAACTATCTCCAGACTATGTTGCTCGCAAAGATCTAGTAATAACTTCCCATTGGTGTCTGAATATCCGTCAAGGTCATGTATGTGGGCATTCATGTCCCCTAGAAGGATGATTTCGGCCCCATTACCAAATTCCTTAATATCCGCACTCATGCAATCCACTATCTCCTGATTCTTTTCTCTGCAGTTATTCCCCGTCCACAAGTAGGCTACCCCTAGCCACGTTTCCTTTCCACCTACTGTGCCCAGAACCCAGAGGTGCTCTGAACACGTCTGTTTCACTCTAACCCATTTGGCTCCGCGATGAATTAGCATTCCTACACCACCACCTTTCCTTTCCGATATGGTCCTGTTACACCCTTCCCAAACATAATTTTCAATATGTGGTGGCTCTTCCAAGTCTCTAAGGTGTGTTTCTGTAACCGCATACACGCCTATCTGTTCTTTGTTTAACTGCTCCTCAATCTCTAACCATTTTGCCTTCTTTCTGCCACCCTGCATGTTTATGTAACTAATTGCAACACGCGCCTTTTTTCCTTTTTCTTTTACCTTTTTTCTGGTTTTTCGCAATTCTACCTGTCAAAGCGTCCTCCTGGTTGTTTTCCCTGTTACGAGCTACCCCGGACTCCGAAGGGCCCGTGAGCCCCCCAAAAAAGCTACTGCGCGTCCTGCCAGTCGCCAGCCCACCTCGTGTCCAAGCCTCTTATCGAAATGAATCTTGTCTCTTTGGAATCCACCCCACCTGTGCACTTCCCTGTTTAAATCCACTACCTCGAAACCCTTCTCTCGACTAATTTGCCATATCTCTTTGTTTGCGTCGACAACCGCTCTTTGTAGGTTGACGTTGCGTACTGGTACTTCCGGTACTGTGCATACTACAATTTGCACCTGGGGGGACACGGCGCGCATGTCATCCACCCCTTTCGCCAAGGTCGTCGCTAGTCCTGACGATTCTTTTTTCAGGACGTCATTTAGCCCTCCCGCAATTACAACGAGGTTACGATTGTTAGCTTTAGCTGCGAGTTGTTCACCCGCTTGACTAATTACTGTCCCCAGCGTTTGTCCTGGGAACGTCCCTATCGCAACTCTCTTGTCGCCTTTCACCCTTTCTTTGATTGCCGCTGCGCATCGGACTAAATTTGAGTCACCGGCGATGATGACCTGTTCAGACATTCCTTCTGAAACCTGCACCTGGCTGCTGACTAGGTGACTAGCGTGAGTCACAGCTGCTGGTTTGCTCCCTCCCTCCCTCAAAACTACTTCCCGGTAGCTGGGCCCTGTGGCCAATGTATCTGCCTTTGTCATGCCTGTTTCCTTCATCTCTCCCGCACGGGGGGTCGTCGCCATAATGCTTCCGCCGTCACCTGCGTCTTCGTTCCCTTTCACGACCTTCGATAGGCCCTTCTCGGCTGACCGGAGCCTTCCTTCCATGGCTGACGTTTTCTCTCGCTCCTTCGCCAATGCATTCTCCAGCTCTGCGATTTTCTCCATGAGCCCACTCTGGACCGCCATCATATTTTTCATTTTCTCCTCGAACTCGCACTGTCTACACTTGGCGTCATCTTCTGCTTTCTCCTCCGCACTAACTTCCACCTTCCAACCTACCCCCGCACTCTGAACACTTTACGGTCTTTTTGACCATGGCTAGCTCAGTTTACCGATGCCCACGTGTTAGAAAACTGTACTAAAATACACTGGTCTAAGCCAAAAAGAACCACAATAATAAATGAATACGCTACACTTCACAGCACCTGCGCATGCACGTGGTCGGTCTACGCGCAGACCTCAGCCACGTGGTGGCTGGAGAAAAAGACACAGTACAAAATACTAAAAAAAACGTACACCGTAATATACCTAATCAAGCTTTACGCTAGCGCCTTACGTTCTCATAACGCTACAGACAGAGGCAAGCTGGAAACATGCAAAAACACTTATCTGTAGCTGTCATTCCGGAGCTCTCCCTAGATACAGGCTAGATACAGGGGACGGTACCGCCATCTAGTGAACACTGCAAGAACTAAACTAGAGGTTGCTACATACAGGCTACAGGGGACGCACAGCCCACGCCCTAAGGAGCTTCGCCCCTAAAAAACATGATGTGTTCTTCAAGTGGCGTAAAGCGTTCCAGAGAGAGACCATCTACAGTAGTTTTCCAAAAGGTACTTCTATGCGTCCACCAAACTTCACTCTCGCAAGTGAGTGATATACAAATCAAAAAATGAGAAGAACACGGCCGGAAGAAAACATTTCCCAGCTTTCTGGAAATATGAAAACGTTTAATTCTTCTTTCGAGATGCGTGCATGCTAGTACCACCTGATTTGTTCCGCGTGCTTCAACAATAAGGACAAAATTCTGTACTTAACTTTTGCCACGCCATTTGCAAAGCGTGTCGCAGTCCCTGTGAAGCAGGCATCTGGAGTATACATGTAAAATTCTACCTCTCTCTTCCTAAGGTTCACAGTCCCATCGCAGCCGGGGATATTTCAGGACAGCAGGTTGTCGAAGCTTTTAGTGAATTCTTATTACCCGTTCTTCACCTGCTTATCAACGTCTGCCTATAACTCTGAAAAGCTTTGGTCAACGAAGTTAAGGTACGTGAAAAGTAAAGTCGATTTCTCTTTCATGAATTGTTGAAGCCGGAGCTAGAGTATTGAATGCCTCACAGGGGTATCAACTCTTAAACAGTCGGACACCTGAAAACACAAACACTTGACTGAAAATGTTACATATTAAAAATTCGCAGTGTGTGGTACCTATGCAAGTGCAACGTGCCGAAGGTATTAAGCATGCAGCAATAAAAATTAGAAAACGGAAAGAAGAGTCACATAAATGTGTAGTTGTAGCAGTTTTAAATATTTTCAATAAATCATCAAACAGAACAACTGCCAAAATTCAATTGACAACGGCTGTTACCAAATATTTCAATTTTTCTTTACCAAGGTATGCATAATAAAATTTCTTTTCGAAAATTGTATCCAAAATATTGTTTTGATTGGTAGCTGATTGACCTCGATATGTTGCCATAGACGATAAAGGTAGATTTGGTTCACTTGAAAAAAAACCTAATTATGATACATTTAAAATGTGCAATACCCTACAGCGCGCAACAGTAACCTAAAGGTGCACCACAAATGTCTTTTTTATACCAGTAGTTTTTGACAAGTAGTAGGTAGTTGCCGCCCACACTACAGAACAATAAGTTAATGAATGGCAAGTACCACAAGTTGAAATCACAGTTATTTTTAATATAATGACACTGCCTTGCTATATTGCAAACAGCGTGTACGAATTGCTATAGCTCAAAACAATTGGCGTAGAGCAAAGCGAAAGCAAATTATATCCGATGAAATCGTTTCCTATCTCGCAGCTGCGCTGTTGGATGTGCCTCATCGACAGTTTGAACATTCGATACGAGAATTGGAAGTGAACATATGACGCAAGTCGTTAACTTCTGAGTTATTCATTTATGCAGAGACATTACTTAGCACCACTTAGCGGCCACACTTGCTTAACCCTTTCAGATGATATGTACAAAATTGTGTAAAACATTCGTTTTCGTTATTTGCATCAAGTAGAGGCCAGATATATCGTGCGTTAGATGAATTTAACCTCCTGCATGATTTATTTTTCTTCATATAACCTTAATTTGTAGTGTACTAATACATATGTTCACTTTTCTGAAGGCACTACCACATTTGACGAGTCGTTCGATGTGCCGCATCCTGCAAGCAATGTGAAGAGCAGAAATTTTTCTTGCTTACAATTGACATAACGAAGAATAAATTTGCACTATATTCCTAGCCTGAAATTAGATTCTATTTAAGCCAAAAGTAAGCATCAACTACTTCAGGATAAAAAGATATTTAATTGTAACCTAATTAGAAAGAGTTACTAAGACACACATAAATTTAACAATTATCTCGTTATTTTTGTTGCGATAGAATATTGGGTACCGTGAAGTAACGATGTAGTGATTCTAAACATTTACAGACATTTCTTAATAGATGGCGTCTTAAAGGGTCAATTGTGTGAAAATATTCACAAATAAGAATATATCCTTTGACATTTTCCTGGTCGCCCGGGCTCATTGTTCGGCGTTAAAGAGCTCGTTCTACAGAAATTCTGGCGTCAGCGTTCGTGTCAGCGTATTTGGTTGTGAGCGAAGAGTCATCCTCTTATGCCTGACCGAGAATTCGAGAACAGTGCAAGTAAAATAAATGGTATAAAATTCTTGGGCCATAGTGAGGAAGAAACCAGGGTCGTTTGGGTCCGAGTGGGGTACAAACCGGGGTGGTGTGCGTGGCAAGCGGATGTTTTACCACATGACCTCGCGTTTTTTTTTATTTCCGGCTAAACATCATGCACGGGATGACAAAGAAGATATATTACAATACACAACAAACATTACAGAACAATTCCTATGGCCGTTAAGCAGTGCTAAAGCAAGATTACACATTGAAATTTTTTTGTAGTCAGCAAGGCTTCTAACCATGAAATCTTTCTATCCATGAAAGAACACATTCATTTGTTCTTCCTTCTTCGAGAAACGTTGACATGCTTTGTTTAAAATACTGCCTTGCGGGTCTGCTGCTCAGTGAAATCTAGCCACTCTGGAGCAACATATACTGTGCAAGGCATTCACAGTATATGGCTCATTTGATGATGATGGTGATGATGATGATGATAATTATAATGATAGACCCCCCCCCCCTCCCTCAAAGCGGGATCGGCGCAGAACCGGACGGCAGCCACGCGTCTGCTTGTGAATACAGTGGGAAAAGAAGTTCCTCTTCTTCGAAATGCAGTGAAAGTACCTGTCTTGCTTTACAAACAGACGTGTGCTGCATAAATGCCTCAAAATGCAACATGAGATATTACAGTAATAGTGCGTGGTACAAGTGCATATTGCCAGCGAGCGTAAGAAAGTGTTAATATTTTAATAACTTTGTGGTTTAAAGCAGGTCACCCACTACAAAAGGCATTCACGCCACTGCATCTATTCCCTTAAGGCAACGTAGTGAGTGCATAGCAAGTTCAAAAGTTTTTCTTGCACTAAGTGTTCAAAGTTTGCACTAGGAGTGGGATATCGCTATCGCGTTCAACTCGTCAAGGCGAAGCTTTAGGGTCCCCCAATTTTTTTCTGTATGTCGAGTAAGTGGATTTAACTGTGTGATAAATGACCTCCCTGTTTGTACAGTCCCTCTAGAGCCGCATCTTTTATTGTTTCGAAGACGTTGTGTATCGGGATTCAGCAACCGTTTCGTTATGTTGCCAACGAAGAGGAATTTTTCAGGGTAAATGATCACAGACATAGCTCCTATTATAAAACTACATCCAATTGAAGTTATCGACCTTGCTCGGAAATCTCGGCTTCTTCGATGCCTTTCGGTGACAAGAATGGCGATATATTGATCGTATTCGACATGCTCAGAGAAACGAGACGTCGTAAAAGCACCGCGTTACGTTCTTGTCGTAAATGGCTTTACGTCGATACAGTCAATTTTTATTGGCTAACGAAAAGTAAACAAGTGCCATCGTCAGTATTTTGAAGGTATTGGTAATGGCGCACGCTATAGAATGAAGTCCAGAAAGACTTCAAAGGAATAGTCGTAGATGATCATCTGTGTAGCTTTGAAAACGCTGTCACAAACGCAATAAGTGTTCAAGCTTGTATTTGTATACGCTTGTTGGAGTCTTAAATTAGGAAACAAATGAGTTGCCAGGCCATTTCGTATAACTTTGTTTTTGTTATTGTGAGCTTATGCCTGAAAATAATCCACTTAGAACTGTTGTTACCTCCAAAAGCGCAGAGATAGTAATTCAGCTTTCGGAGCGAATAAACAGAAGTTCATACGTTTTCACTTCCGCAGATCCTTATAGGTTAGTTGGCCTGTCGGGCTTGATTATCTAGCGACATGTGTTATGAGAGTGGGCGCGGTGCCGTAATTGTCCGCCACCACCACCGCCGTTCCTGTCCGTAACCGCTGTCGCACGAAATAAGAAAAGAAAATTAAGAAAATAAGGGAATTTGAACCCAAGGCCACTGATTGTCAGCCCTGTATTCTGCCGTTGAGTCACGCCAGTGGTTGGTACTTATTCGCAAACTTGCCTTAGGCAGGCTGGATGTTGGGAAAGGAATCGCGTAAATATCAGTATTAAATGTGATTGATACGTGGGGTTTAACGTCCCGAAACCACCATATGAATATGAGAGACACCGTAGTGGAGGGCTCCGGAAATTTCGATCACCTGGGGTTCTTTAACGTGCACCCAAATCTGAGAACACAGGCCTACAACATTTCCGCCTCCATCGGAAATGCAGCCGCCGCAGCCGGGATTCGAACCCGCGACCTGCGGGTCAGCAGCCGAGTACCTTAGCCATGTTATGCCAGCGAGTCCTCGTCAAACGTCCGTGCCTCTGAAAAAGGCAATCTGGGTCAAGGCCAGCCCGCAGTCTGCCTGGCGCGAACGGCGTAAACACGCGCGGCGCGTCTCTGGCCCACGTGCATTGAGTCAGCTCCGCACGTGACAGCGAGCCAGCGTTCTCGTGTCTGGTGGTCTGACGCATGGCGCGGCGACCCCCCATTGGAGGAATCTGCCCTGACGACCAGCGGCGCTTCTGATTGGACATTTTGGTTGGACCCGGTGTAAATAAAAGAAGCCCTGCGGCGCGTCGCGATCGGCGGTCCTATGTGAGTAAGAGGAGGCCCCGTGTCGGAGAGCCGACATGTGTGTGAGTCAGCGGTCTTAGGCGAAGGGCTGACCTATGTGTTAGAGAGGAGAGCTCGGCCCTTCGAGTCTCTGTCGGCCCCAGTGCCGAAATTGTAACGCCTCTGTATATATGCTGTACATAAACCTTGTTTAACTCACCGTCGTCTCGTCCGCTCGTCTTATCAGCTCTGCGCAGAAGCAGTCGCGAGCTGAGAAACATACGCTACCAAACGGCTGGTGACCTTCCCGGCGGAGTTGAAAGCAGTGGCGCCTTCGGGGCCGTGTTGGCGTCGCCGTCTTTCGCAACAGTGGAGCTCAGCGGTGGGATTTCGGAGGTGGCTTCTCAACAGTGGTTGGCAGCTGCGGGATCGGCCGGCGTCAGCGACATCGATGCGGTGAGTGCCTGATGTTTTCCCCTCAGTTCACCAGACTGCTCTAGCTCAGGTTGTAGTAGTTTAGAGAAGGGCTGTGTGAAGCATTAGAGTGAGCTTTGATCGTTTCAAGCAAAGTCGAAGTGCTTTGAAACCAAAGTTAATGCGGAGGGGGTAAACACGGGAGTGGGAAAAATTGCTTGCGCGTCTTGCTAGTAGGCTTATAGTGGGTACGGCAAGTAAATTGTTAACAGGGGCAAACAGCAAGAGGCTAGTGTGAACGAATGGAGAACCTTAAAGTGAAGGAACTCATCGAAATTTGTGAGGAACTCGGCATTACTTTAGGCCGTGCGAAACGAAAGCAAGCGATCCTTGAGATCATGAAGGATGAGGGAGTGTCGGCTGAGGAAGTCGATGAGGCCTGGGTGGATATTAAAGCACGCCGTGAGGAGGCTGAAAGGCGAGAAGCTCGCGAACGTGAGGAGGCTGAAAGGCGTGAAGCTCGCGAACGTGAGGAGGCTGAAAGGCGTGAAGCTCGCGAACGTGAGGAGGCTGAAAGGCGCGAAGCTCGCGAACGTGAAGAAGCTGAAAGGCGCGAAGCTCGCGAAGAAGCTGAAAGGCGCGAAGCTCGCGAAGAAGCTGAAAGGCGCGAACGTCGCGAGGAGGCCGAGAGACAGGAGCGCCTTGAGATGAAACGACTAGAATTGGCAATCCTACAGTGTTCGCAGGCGCCTAGCGTAGCTTCTCCAACAGTTCAGGTCAGCGGTTTTAGAATTAGGGACCAATTGCCACCGTTCGTAGTAGGCGAGGACATGGCGAAATATCTCGTCAAGTTTGAACACGTCTGTGAGCGAAACGCTTTGGAGCGGTCTCTTTGGGCGCGGAACCTGCTAGCTCTTCTTCCCGGCGAAGTGTCCGACGCGATAACTTGCTTGTCGAGGGAAGCGTTTGAGAGCTATGACGAGGTTAAGGAAGTGCTCTTGAGACGTTATAAGCTGTCACCCGAGGCTTTCAGGCAAAGGTTCCGGTATGCTGAAAAGGGGAATGAGTCACACGTTGACTTCGCGTTTCGTCTTAAGGCCGATTTAATTGAATGGCTCAAGGGCGAAGGTGTTTATGACGACCGCGATAGAGTGGTGGAATGCGTTGCATTGGAGCAATTCTACCGCTGCATCGACGATAATGTCAGGCTTTGGTTGCAGGACAGACTTAGTGAAGTACAGTTAAACAAAGCAGCTGAGTTAGCTGAGGAGTATTATACTCGCCGAAAGTTGCATAGCAGGGCAGTGCGCGTTGAAAAGGATGACAGGAAAGAGGGCTTTTCAAGGAAACCTGATCAACGGAAACCCGTTCCGCACCGTAATTTCAAAAAGGACCCGTCTCTTACGAAGGACAGTGTAGGGGAAGGGCGAGCAGAAGCGGAGAAATCGAGTGAGGTTTCGACCACACAGGCATTTGAATCGGAAAACAAACGGAAGCCGCTAACCTGCTACAACTGCAAAAAGGAAGGGCACATCGCGAGAAACTGTCAGGAAAAGTTTGCCTTCGCAACAATCCGAGAATCAGAAAAAAACATGCGGTTGTTGGAGCCGTATCTCCAAGAAATTAGGGTGAATGAGAAAACGTGCCGAGCAATTAGAGACTCAGCGGCAACCATAGACGTTGTCTATCCTTCATTGGTGTCTCCGGATGACTTAACAGGAGAATGCGCGTGGATCAGGCAAGTCGCCGAGGAGCAGAGTGTTCGCTTACCAATCGCCACCGTTGTCATTGAAGGCCCGTTCGGTAAGCTTTGCACCGAAGCGGCTGTGTCTGCCGCGCTAAATGATCGTTTTCCTTATCTTTTCTCCAACAACTCGGAGCAGCTTCTCAAAGAGCAGGGCAAATCGTTCTTCCCCAACTTTGCGTGCATGGCCCTCACGCGATCGCAAGCGCGGAAGTTATCGCGGCAGCTTGATCTGGTTCAATGCAGTGAACTCTCAAGTGACCTTGTCGGCGGGTCGACGGAAGCCCCAGAAAGGAAATTTTCCGCGTGAGTCATGTGAGCAGTCGCGCGAGCGGCCCGTCGCCGAACCGACCGGCGCGCTTTCCGTAGAAAGGGGAGACGACATGGCGCCATTGAATCAGAGCGAGAGGGCTGCAACGCTCTCGCCTGCAGCGGAAAGTTGGAGCGAGCTGCCGAGAGTTGATCGAGAGACGCTCATTCGAGAGCAGCGTGAAGACCTCTCGATTGAAGCGCTAGTGGAAAGCCACAAAAACGCGGCACAAGTGCTGTCGAAGGAGCATTGCGAGAAATCGGTGAAGAAGCGTGCTTTTGAAGTTGATAATCAGGTAATGCTGCTGCAGCCGTCCAAAAGGAACAAGCTTGAGGTTGATTGGGAAGGGCCCGCCAAAGTATTATCGAAGCCTTGCGACACAAATTATGAAGTGAAATTAGGAAGGCGGCCGGACAAAATTAACAACTTGAAAGCAGTCGTAAATCAGCTGTTGAATGCTTCAGAGGAAGAGGGAGCAGAAAGTTTTAGTTCTAGTGAGGTAATTGAAGAGGGATCGAAAGTAATCCGGGAGCAGATAAACCTAGAGCCTAGGTTAAGTGAAGTCCGGAAAGAGGACCTGAGAAAGATTGTTTTGGTGTTTCAAGATGTGTTTTCGGACCGTCCCGGAAACACGAAGGTGATCGAACACGATATCGAGCTAAGCGGTGAGGAGTCAATCCGTAGCAAGCCGTATCGTTGCTCCCCTGTGGAACGTCGAAAGTGTGAGCCGCTCTTGGTCCCGCATAGATATCGTCGCCTAAAAGTGGCCGGTTACTGAAGTGGAGCATGTTGCTCCACAGCGCAACTTTGACGTTCGCTAAAGAAAAAAAAGAAAAGGTAAACGCTAATGCAGGTGCATTGAGCAGTGCGTTCCAGCTAGCACCTTCTCAACCTTTCGGTTTCTCGCTGGCGATTCGGGGCAAAATTTTGACCTCATCACGACCTGGGCTGAGCGCTCTCGTTCAGAGTGATCTCAAGGGGCCAACTTTGTGGTATTCTAATTCGTTGCGTTGTTGTAATTGTGAAAAATTCAAGTTCTTACTTTAAGAGTCTTGTGTCCCACATGTGCCTCTTGATGTAGGGGGAACAAAATTCCGATAGACACGTAGATAGGTATATGTTGTACTATACTTTGTCTGGTGTTCTGTCGGGTGACCGAGGGCACTTGCGTGTGTCGTGTGTTGTCTGTTGTCGATCCGTTCTTGGCAAGTTGCAGAACCATCGACAAGTGCTGAAGCCGAAGATGGTCAGAAGAGACGAGTGAAGCTGGTCGACAAGTTGTGGCGACAAGCCAGTGGAGCTGGGATTCGTCGTCAAGAATGGGCTGTATTCCCGGAACAGTGTGGAGCTGTATTCTCCCCATGGCCCTGGAGGCGAACCTGGACGGACCTGGCGAACGAGCGCACCTGACATCCGAGCCCCGTGGAAGCAGCTCGTCTTTCCGGTGCATTGTCTGGCGGCGGGGGTGCTGTTATGCCAGCGAGTCCTCGTCAAACGTCCTGTGCCTCTGAAAAGGCAATCTGGGTCAAGGCCAGCCCGCAGTCTGCCTGGCGCGAACGGCGTAAACACGCGCGGCGCGTCTCTGGCCCACGTGCATTGAGTCAGCTCCACACGTGACAGCGAGCCGGCGTTCTCGTGTCTGGTGGTCTGACGCATGGCGCGGCGACCCCCCATTGGAGGAATCTGCCCTGACGACCAGCGGCGCTTCTGATTGGACATTTTGGTTGGACCCGGTGTAAATAAAAGAAGCCCTGCGGCGCGTCGCGATCGGCGGTCCTATGTGAGTAAGAGGAGGCCCCGTGTCGGAGAGCCGACATGTGTGTGAGTCAGCGGTCTTAGGCGAAGGGCTGACCTATGTGTTAGAGAGGAGAGCTCGGCCCTTCGAGTCTCTGTCGGCCCCAGTGCCGAAATTGTAACGCCTCTGTATATATGCTGTACATAAACCTTGTTTAACTCACCGTCGTCTCGTCCGCTCGTCTTATCAGCTCTGCGCAGAAGCAGTCGCGAGCTGAGAAACATACGCTACCAAACGGCTGGTGACCTTCCCGGCGGAGTTGAAAGCAGTGGCGCCTTCGGGGCCGTGTTGGCGTCGCCGTCTTTCGCAACAGTGGAGCTCAGCGGTGGGATTTCGGAGGTGGCTTCTCAACAGCCACTAGACCACCGCGGCGGGGCAATATCAGTAATAAAGCAATTTAGAACAGCAAAAGAAGAACAGGCCTCACACAATGCGCTTTTAGTGACGCGTAGCTCGTTCGATCGTTCAACCCATCACAAAAGCTCGTTTTTATCACCTAATAACTGTGGCTCATAACCATTTCAGGCATAATTCTACAATGTCGTCACCCACTGCATAGAAAAAAATACTCGCGCCAAATTCGTTACAAGTTTTTAGAGCATACCACGCTTCTCCATAGAATGAAGAAGAATGGCGTAGTGAATTCCTGCTCATTACACAATGAATAACGACGTAACAGATACCCTGCAAGTGGGTCTGCAACGGCTACCAAAAATTGTTAAAAAAAGAAAAAAACTTTTAAAGATCAAAGCTCGCTCTTCTAGCTTTTGCTGTGACTGTGTTGCACCTTAAGCGCAGGCGTGGCGTTTTTTTTAAGGGCTCATATTCCAATACATGCTGTCTTTGGAGGCTGCGTGTGGTTGATAGCACCTTGGGCTTCATTACGTGAATTACATAGAACCAACTCAGTCCTGTAGGATTTCAGCTTCAGCGAAACGAGACCACCACGGCCAGCATCAAACCCTTCTCTGGCGGGGAAGCAATCCTGCACTTTAGGCATCGTGCCACCGCTGCACAATCTTTATAACTTCATGATCTCTGCTTTCGATAAAATATAATTGGGCCTTTATATCAGCATGATCAAATTTATTGTTGTGTCCCACGACACATGTGTCAACACTAGACGCGCATCCTGAGCTATAGCTCCTCAGCGTTGCCCAAGTACAAGGTTATGGAACTTATTTCTGCTTTATTATCATTTGTTCACGCGGTATATTTTTGTTTCGTTTTATTCTTCCCATTATAACACCTTCGATCACATTCAGTTCTGCAGTGAGCAAAACACGCAAGTGTCCTCGTTTTGATATATCTAATAACGCATTTCATTTCCGCATTTCTTGCAGCTGTAACCTTACATGCTAAAAGCGCCGTGTATCTCGAGAAGCGTTATGTACTATGAAGGGCTCAATCATTTTTTTTTCTATTGCGCGATGTTTGTAATCGCGTGGACGAATTACGGAAGCTTCAGAATAAAGTGTGAGATTTCTCTCTTTTTTTTGTACAATCATCAGAGCCTATTTTCTCTCTCTAACGTACAGAATAGAATTATGCGCATATTGTCATGGTGCAGGAAATTAGTAGTAGGCAAACTAGACATTTGTTCACTCATTTATATGATATGTGAGTGATCCTAATGGTGGCCACGAAAATGGTCGAAGAGAAGTTCGAACGCTTGTAAAATCACCCGATACGGTTAAAGATAGTAACAATACCCAGCAGTTTACAAAGATAAACAATGCACTCAATTTACTGAGATGTTACCTACACGAAATGTTGCCGCGATCCCGTAGGGTTACTGCAAAGCATGACCCGAACTCGAGTTCTTACGTTCTGAAAATATCAAGTGCAATATTGATTAGTCTAGATGGCCAAAAGCATCAGCTTTTCTGATACATGCTGCCACTGGCAAGCCATTCAGTGAGTGTCAATGCTGTTTCATTGAGTTGTGCTCTATGAAGCAGGAATTTTGGGTATATACAGAACATTTTGGTTTATTATACACTCGATCATTCAGTGTTCATGCGTCATTCTGCTCTGGGTGCACGACTGAGATATTTGTGCGCCCGATACCTGACGTCTCACTGTCCTTCATATGTGGAGGAAATCCCCCCACCCCCCCATGAAATCGGAATATATCACGTCTCATTGAAATCAGCTCAACAGATAATGTGCTGCGGCTAAGCCCCCACGTGTCGATTATACGAACGGCGCGGCAATTGGAGGATGCAGTGTTTCGCTACACTATCATGTGAAACGGGACACGCCGTACGAATGAATGAAGGAAATTTGGAGGGTTCGTTTCTTCGTTTCCACGTTGTATATACCAGGATAATACTGAGTAAAGGGAAAGCCTAAGGGACGTAAATTGTACTTTAAGACCACGTTCTATGTGACACCCGCTGGCGAAACATAGAGTTAGTTCGTGTGTGAAAAAAAATGCAAAAAACGTCATGATAGGCACGAAAGAGGAAGGTGGACGACTGCTTCGTGCCTGGCTGTGATTTTTTTGCACGCTTTTTTCAAACCTGAATTTCAACCAACTCGTTGAACTGTGCAATCTAAAGGAAAGAGTGTTGTACAATCACCGTGTTGACAATGAACGGCGCAGACTGCCAGTGTCGCCATGCATACCAATTCCTCGCAAAATGGACGAGATGGCGACCATGGCTCAATTTGTAAGAACATCGGTCACACATTCCGAAGATTCAGGCTTCTGTCTCTTCCAGCGGCAAGCGGTCTTTTCATCCAAATTATCTGCATCATAACCATACCCCAGTTAAAGTAAGCCCTATACTATCCAAAGTAAGCCCTATACTTCCCTTGGTAACATTATCTGCTGGTTTTCATTGTAAGTGAACATTATATTCATCGTTGAATAGGCCTGTACTAACAACCACGTAAGTAGTTACCGCAGCTTACATATGTGTAAACGCGTGAAAATCGTAGAAGAACATTCACGTTTCTCTGATCTGGCACTGCTTTCAGGAGCAGTACTTTCGAAACATTCCGAAAGCGTCGCAGTTGTATCAGGGGACGGAAACTTCCTATACCTCCCATGTATTCGATCTCGGCAGTGGAAGCGTCGGTTTTACCATTCGCGGTTGCCGGGCATCATACTAGAAACAAATGAGGAACTGCAAATGTCTTTAGTGGTGTCACTGGTGGCGTCCAGAAATAGAAAGATAGCATAAGAAATTGAGAACAGCTGAGTTGCCGTGGAAGCCCTGCTTTCCAAATTCGCATACCAGCTGAATGGAATTTTGCTTCCTTTCAGGTCCACTGGCTGCTCGGGCGATGTGGTCAGTCTTAAATTTCTTTAAATCTTTTGTTTAATTTTCATTCGCTTCGTGTTTTATGAAGTGGCAAAAGTTAAGCTCACTGATTTCTCAGTAAGACGAAACTAGATAAAAAAATAAAATGTACTTTTTATTGCACGTTTCTATTAAAAAACACACACGTAATGTGAAAGTGAAATCTATAAAAGCAGCTTCAACTTACAACTGACATAAGGTTCAAACGTTGAACCCAGAATATTCTAACCGACGCAAAAATTATCAACAATCGCGAGTAGCTAAGGCACGTTGTATTTCACTCAACCGCGTTTGTTATGACGACGGGCATAGTTTTCTGACATAACTTGAGTTGCAAACGAGGCTGAAGTTCAGAGGCATGGATAGGCGTGAAGCCATCAGAAGTTTTTCGAGAAAAAAGGTCGCTGGAAACAGTGTTTTGACAAGATTACTTGTGTTAGTCAAGGCAACAGCGTTGTCATGACCAAGAAAGCTCGCTTATCAAAGCTTTCGCTCCACGACATTCTCTATAAACTTTTTAGAAGCACTTAGTTACCAGAGTGACATTAACAAAAGTAGACACTAACACTTTTTCAAACTTTCAAGAATTTCATAAGCAGGAAGCAACCTGTAATTATTTGACATCACTTGAACTACACGCCGAAAGTAAAAAAAAATCCAAAACTGTGTAGCCAAGCCCACTCGAATTCAAGCATTTTAATAAACTCATTTTCGTGACAGGAGCTTGGCTGCAGTCTTCACCAATTGGTCACGGGACACTGCCTTTCTGTCAGTCGAGTCAAGCTTGCAGAGAACTTGGTTTAATCATATAAACTCATGCACAATTAATTCCTGCTCAAATAATATATACAAATTCTCGTACCCAGCCGTTGGCTTCAAGAAACGCTGAAGAACCTTCGCAGAACTATAAATCCTCGGGTTAGCACACCGCAGAGCCGCGCAAAACAAGTGCTGCCCGATTAAGCCATCTTTGACGAAGGCATGGTTGACTTCTCTTGAGTAGCTCACTGTGGCTTCCACTCTCTGCCCACCACCACTTGCTGTCTTTATCTTTCCCATGGTAGACCTGCCAACCAAGCGAGATAACTGAGCCCAATGCAACTTCTGATATTGCTGAGCGAGGGGCGCGAAGGAGCGGAGGCAAGTGCTACGAACGCAACTCAATCACTTCCCGCGCTTCGGCTTAATTTAAAAATTACAAAAGAAAAAGAATAAGACATACAAACAAGAGAGAATACTAGACAAAGGTATCAATTTTTTTTGTATGAACTTGTGGAAGTCAACAAATACGAGCATTCAGATCAAATTCACTGCCGTGAACCAGATCGTATCGGTCCCGGCAACCACTACAAGCGTGCATGCTCCTTGACATAGAGTTTCTCAAAATTAACTAGAGGGCACTCTGGCGCTGCGATCGTTCAACGACCATGGGAATGATGGGTAGTACACACATTTGCCTAGTCTTCGTACTTGCGGCGGCGAATCGTACTTGCGGCTTCGTTTATTGTTGTGTTTCGCTTTTGTTTTAAAAGAAAGATTGAATGCTTTTGAACTTCGTAAGCCAATTTGGAAAGTAAGTCTAAAAAAATAAAATGGTGAAGCGCAACCACTGAACATTTGATAATACTTGTTTCGTAAGACGACAGCTCCAAGCCACACGAACACACACGGAGCCAAAGACAGGCCAGAAGCACGACTATTAGACAAATGTGTGTACTACCCATCATTCCCATGCTCGCTGAAGGGCTGTGCGTTGCAGCTCCCATAGACACTAGCGCCAGAGTTCTCTCTAGTAAGTATTGTGGGAAACTCTATGCTCCTTGAAGTCGAAACTGCCATGGCGCTGAGTTTCCATGGTCTGGTTGTATGCAGAGGAAGGCAACGCTCAGGATTTTTCGAGAGTTGGACTGCGTTATAATTATCATTGAGACAACACAAACTATTCAGGCGCTAGGTTTCAGCGCAACTGCAGCCAAGTCATTGTACTCACGCATGCGCAGACATACCCTGCACGTAAAAGCTACAAATTTGAGCAGAAGTGGAAATGTGACTGAGTAAAAAGTAAGAGCGACGTATCAGAATCAGACTGCTTGCATATTACAAGTGACAAATGTACTTTCTTCTGCTGAAAATAAAAAGTAAAGAGGAAAGAAAAAGTTCTCCCACTTGTTTCTCATCTGATTTTTAAAAGAAATCTTGACACGTGGCTTCTAAAGCTCTGCCGTTTGCGAAGCACATGAATTGTTCTTATATATTTACATATGTTACAGTCAATGCAGAGTACGCTAGAACACTGAAACAACTAACCCAACTACGCATCTCCAAAGTTTAGTTTGCCCATTCAAAATTCTTAAGAACGAAGATAATAACTTGCCGTGCATACCGTCAAATTATTCTTGTGTATTATACAAGTCAACTCTTATTTGACAAACGCGCACTTTCGGAAGAATGATTTCTTCAACATCGATGGCCGCATTGATCGGCATCGATCAGACACCCAGAGATTCAGGCTGCATTCTCACGCACCTCCAATCTTGAATTTGTTCATATTTGACGAAAAATGTTTACCATGTGTCTAAACACACCTCAACTTGCAGGTGAGCAGGAGAATTTTTGTAACTGTGAAGTGTGCAGTGGTTTCTGCTGAGATCCTCCGTGAATGCACGTGTGCACGCTGCGTTATTTTGTCTCCAACAATGCAATTTTCCCTAACTGAGTTGCTCCCAGCAGTCCGTGCTTCTCAAAACAATTTGCATTTCAAATTTTCCTCCCGGGAGACGCCGCGGAATGTCTCATACGTCAAACATGTTTCTGGCACCCGAACTGATGGCGCTCAGTCGTTGTTCTGCCAGAAACCCCTTTGTGAAGGTCGTTCGGAAAGCGTCATGTGGCTTGAAGTCCTGAAACATTTTCTTTTAAGAGTCTCGATATTGAATTGAAATCGTAGAATCCTAGAAAGAAAGGTTTGATATGTGTTATGTGATTTAAAATTGAAATAAACGAATTCTTTAGATGTCTTCTTTCTCTGTATTTGAAAGTAGCAAACAACAAAGGGTTTGTCGAAAGCACTCTTCCTATCTCGTAGAGGCCCAGCTACAGGCAGCAATCGTGTTTCGTTCTGTCTACATTGTAGCCATCGCACTCAAATTGAGCAAAAGCCTGAACACAACAGTAAAACAACTCACTCATTAGTCAATATATTTATTACTTCAGTGACAAATAAAATCACGTTTTGTCGTACCATTGACTACAACTTTTTGTTCTTTAATAGTGAGCCGTTTTGAAGTATAATTTTCTATATATCTAACCGGCAACAGTAGGCGTTACCATATATGTCTATCAAAGTTAACACTACGTCCGGCCGAGTGGAAACAGTACACTAAAGCAACTTCTATCTATCTATCTATCTATCTATCTATCTATCTATCTATCTATCTATCTATCTATCTATCTATCTATCTATCTATCTACGCCTGCCCCGCCATGTTTCTAGAGTCTAGTCACTGGACTGCTGACCCACAGGTCATGGGATCAAATCCTGCGCCGTGGCGGCTGCTTTTTTTGATGGAGGCAAACATGCTTCAGGCCGTGGGCTTAGATTGATCATCATCATAATCATCAGCCTGACTACGTCCCCTGCAGGACAAAGGCCTCTCCCATGTTCCGCCAGTTAACCCGGTACTGTGCTTGCTGCTGCCAATTTATACCCGCAAACTTCTTAATCTCATCTGCCCACCTAACCTTCTGTCTCCCCCTAACCCGCTTCCCTTCTCTGGGAATCCAGTCAGTTACCCTTAACGACCAGCGGTTATCCTGTCTACGCGCTACATGCCCTGCCCATGTCCATTTCTTCTTCTTGATTTCAGCTATGATATCCTTAACTCCCGTTTGTTCTCTAATCCACTCTGCTCTCTTCTTGTCTCTTAAGGTTACACCTACCATTTTTCTTTGCATTGCTCGCTGCGTCGTCCTCAATTTAAGCTTAACCCTTTTTGTAAGTCTCCAGGTTTCTGCTCCGTAGCTAAGTACCGGCAAGATACAGCTGTTATATACCTTCCTCTTGAGGGATAGTGGCAATCTACCTGTCATAATTTGAGAGTGCTTGCCGATTGTGCTCCACCCCATTCTTATTCTTCTAGTTACTTCAGTCTCGTGGTTCGGCTCTGCGGTTATTACCTGCCCTAAGTAGACATAGTCTTTTACAACCTCAAGTGCACTATTACCTATCTCGAAGCGCTGTTCCTTGCCGAGGTTGTTGTACATTACTTTCGTTTTCTGCAGATTAATTTTAAGACCCACCTTTCTGCTCTCCTTGTCTAATTCCGTAATCATGAGTTGCAATTCGTCCCCCGAGTTACTCAGCAATGCAATGTCATCGGCGAAGCGCAGGTTACTAAGGTATTCTCAATTGACTCTTATCCCTAACTGTTCCCATTCTAGGCTTCTGAAAACCTCTTGTAAGCATGCGGTAAATATCATTGGGGAAATTGTGTCCCCCTGCCTTACACCCTTCTTGATTGGTATTCTGTTGCTTTCTTTATGAAGCACTACGGTAGCAGTTGATCCCCTGTAGATTTCTTCCAGAATGTTTATATATGCTTCATCTACGCCCTGATTCCGCAGTGTCTGCATGACGGCTGATATTTCTACTGAATCAAACGCCTTCTCGTAATCTATGAAGGCTATGTATAGTGGTTGGTTATACTCTGAGCATTTCTCTATTACCTGATTGATAGTATGAATGTGGTCAATTGTCGAGTAGCCTTTTCTAAATCCTGCTTGTTCCTTTGGTTGATTGAATTCTAATGTTTTTTTTTTACTCTGCTAGCAATTACCTTTGTAAATATCTTGTATACTACAGAGAGCAAGCTGATCGGCCTGTAATTTTCAAGTCCTTGTCATCTCCTTTCTTATGTATTAAGATGATGTTAGCGTTCTTCCAAGACACTGGTACTCTTCCCGTCAGGAGACACCTCGTAAACAGGGTGGCTAGTTTTTCTAACACAATCTGTCCTCCATCTTTCAGCAGATCTGATGTTACCTGATTCTCACCAGCAGCTTTGCCCCTTCGAATGCTCTCCAAAGCTTTTCTGACTTCTTCTATCATTACTGGTGGGGTGTAATCTCGGTTACTGCTAGTTCTTATAGTATTCAGGTCGTGGTTGTGCACGATGATGATGTGCACGATGAAAAACTACAAGTGGTTGGAATTTCTGGAGCCCTCTGCTACGGTGTCTCTCATCGTACGGGTGTTTTGTGCCGTTAAACTCAAACAATCATTATCTATCTATGCCTCGGTTATCTGGTAGTCCCTGCGTTACGTAGTATATACCCAAATTGTGATAGCAGAATAAGAGTGTATGACGAACGCACCCAAATGTTATGGCATTACACTCACAGGGCCTCATATGTATTCACATTAGATGGCTTGAAGGTGGAAGCCATCTTCATTGTTGTAGCAACCATCCGTAATATGCCGTGACTTAAGATGAGTAGGGCACCTTAGCCTTCGTTAATGCGTTGCAAGCTTTCAACCACCCGCTTCTACAGATTTTAGATGGTGTGAGACCTGGTGGTGTTCTACGCTACTGTCAAAAGGGATTACATCTGTCAACGCGACTTCTTGCAGGCATGATGAAGGTACAGTGATTTTACCAAAGCTGTCTCAAGCACTGGCATCGCTCTGCGGTACAATGTTTGACCTACACTGGTTTCCGCTGGAAACAAGATTTTTTATGAAAATATTATTAAGGTTTGTTATTCTTTCCCGCTTGCGGTAACACTTGCTCCGTACGAGCAGTATGGCCCAGAGATGACTATATTTAAGAGGCTGCAGGTAGGAACCAGGCAGCATCCTTTTCACGGAAAAGGGGCTTTGGAGTTCTGAAGCAAACACTGAAAATGAAGAGACGGGCATAACAAGAATAAACAGACCAGGACGACAGTTCATACTGAGCAGTTACCCCTTATTTGGTCTATGTCTTAATAATAAACTGTGAGCTTGTTAGGTTTTGTTTAATGTACGTTAAGCTGTGTTTTTTTCTGTATTGTTGACTCGACTATCCTCCACCTTCAAGCGTCACTAAACGTACATTTAACTAAACCTACACTAAACATTGGCTTCAGTATCAATGAAGCTGAGCATTGATAAATACGCGACAGTGTACGTGGCATAATCTAAATGTTAGTGCATTGTGGTCATTGCAACTTATCGCTCTTACTCTGCATCGCATAAAGGACACGAGGTCAGTAGCCGCCAAAATCCGATGCCGATTGGTCACCGCCGGCAAAGCTTCTAAGGCAGTCTGCGACGTTGCGTTGTCTCCTGTCCTTGATTGACTATCTACAGTATTGTTTCATTCCTTTAGTACGATAGTTTGTGTCCCTAAGTGGCGCGAAATACCACTGATAAATATGATTAGAACTAATGAAAGAGTTGTGTATTGTACGCCGGAACACCAACACTTCTGTAAACAACTTGAAAACATCACTTGATTGTCGAGAGTCGCCTGTAAGAAAGGTTTTCGCACAACCCTGTCTTACGCTTCAAGTTTACATAAATTTACGTATTTTTTTAATTATTAAAAATAGCTGCACTGCCCTAAGGCATTATTGAAGGGACAAATACACAACGTAAAATGTGAGTACACAAAAAACTAATCAAAAACAAAATGAACGCTAAAAAAGGCCACGAAAGTGCAGCTATAACACTATAGAAATCTCTCCCTGAAAGTTGTTTCAGTGCGGCAGTCTACAACCTCCTATGGAAGCCGTTTTCACTGGGAGATTGTGAGCAGAAAACACTGGGAGATTGTGGTGAAAAAAAAGGAGTATTGGTAAATGTTTGTTCTAAACAGTTTCTTCTAATTTTAGGAGGTGGTCAGTTCTCTTAGATAAATAAGGGGAGGCGAAAGTTAAGATTCTTCACCCATTTTGATCAACCAATGAAATATTTTGAATAGCATTTCTAATCTCAAGTGTTTCCTACGTAGTAATGACAAATCCCACTCTAAGCTGTTCTTCAGCGCAGTGACACTGACACTGAATTCATAGTTGCTAGTCACAAAACGAGCTGCGCGGTTTTGCACGATCTCGAGCATTTAAGACAAAGCTTTTGTTTGTGGCTCCCCCGCCCCACAGGCGTACTCTAAGAGAGGTCGAACACTCGAAAAGTAAAGTAGTTATGTGATTTTGAGAGGATCTAAATGGGAAGTTCTGTTTAAGAAAGTTTCACATTTTGCAGGAACTCACTGCGACATATTCAGTGTGCTTAGTCCAGGCAAGACTTGATGAAAAGTAAACACCTATGTATTAAAAACCTAGGTATTTTAAGTCCTAGGTACCTAGGTGTCTTAAAAAATAGTAGCTGTTCCCCTTCTGGAAACAGGTATAGCACCTAATTGGAAGATGTCTTCACAGAGGTAGTGTAGTATTTTTTGTGCATTGTTTCGTCACAAGGGCGGAGGAAGAAATGCTGCAGCAACAAATTGCAAACTCACGCAAATGGTTCGCAGTAGGTCATTATCGCAGTAGGTCATTAACCGATGAGACCGTGCTGGGCCCTTGGTCAGGCACCAACAGTGCAACTGTGGCTATAAGAGTGGTTATATTATTTTTGGAAGCAACTGCACTATATGCGCGGCTATAACATTTTTCACAGCTATAAAGAATTTTATATACTCGCCTCTCTATCTCACCATATTCATCCATTAGTCTTTCTTCTCTGCTTTCCCCTCCCCCAGTGCAGAGTAGCAGGCTAGAGCAAGCTATTGCTCAGGCCGACCTCTCTGCCTTTCTGTAAACAAACCTGTCTCTCTCGCTCTCTCACGCGAAGGACAACAACCAGCTCGAAACTTGCCGCGCACTCCTAAGCAGAAAGCATGCACAAGACGAACATACACAATTTTTGCGCAGACTAGCAATTATTACAGCTGGACACTTAAAGCGCGTTGTGGAAACGGAAGGCAAGACTCACAAATCGAATGCCTAAGTATACACAGGACAAGCTGAAGCAACTGTCGTAATTATTACTCTTTTGTGTGTGAGCAGCGCACTCCTTTCGTAAACGTGACCATGGCAGCGAGCGAAGTGACCTTCGTTCTCTCCGGAATCGCAAGTCTGATTAACGCACGTGAAGGAGAGACCACGCTCCGTGAAGCCGGCACTCATTGAAATGCTAGAGGTGACAACTTTGAGAGCAAGCCCAACACGAGACCGTGCCATTAGGCTACTCAAGAAAAAAGAACGCTGAACTTAGAAGCTCTGAGGACCGCCATGTGATGCTATGATGACTGGGAGACGTGGCCTGGCTCATACGCCATGTTTATTCTATTCTGACTTCTTCTTCATCGGCTTCAACCAACCATCGCTTCATACGTCATACGATTCTTCCTCCTCCGTAAGAAGGCATGGACTACGAACAAGAAAAAGCAAACAAGGAGAGGTTTAAAAGTCACAAATGTCGAAATTCACAATTAATTTTATCCTCCAGGGGAGTTCCGTAAACTTTCAAACACTTCAGGAGAGAGTGCAGCAGTCCGGTTAACAAAGGAGTTCTGGTGGGCGAGGCTGGTGTTTGCGTCTTGGATAACGCAAAAATGCTTTGGACGTAGAGATAGGGGTAACCACCGCTGGTATTCTTCTGAAATACGAACGAGGTCCGAACATCTTGCGGAATCGACAGTATCGATATTGTAGGCATCAAATGCCTCGTCGTCGGTGATACACAGACCGTGCAGGCAGCTTGCATGTGCGTTGATAGAGGTTGATTGGGCGCTGCCTGTGTTCCTGCCGAGCACAAGGAGTGCTTTCGTGGCTTTTGGAGATTTTTCTCTAGCGATGTCGCAGATGTTTTTATCGAAGGCGCATTTTCAATCTCTGGTGGAGAATGTATCCGCGACGATGGGCCTTTTCGCAATGTTCTTTGAGCCTTAAGAGTGGTTTCAATGAAGTTTGCTTTCGTCGTTGACAATGCTGAAGAATACGTTGACGTTGTAGTTTCTTGGTTTTTCGACTTGCTTGTGGTGTGACATTGATCGTGGTGTGCCCGGATTCTTAGCAAGACCTTCGCAGGCTTCTACGACGCCAACCAATGCAGTCGTTTCTGGCGCAAGACTATGTGGGGGGTTTTGCGCACTGTAATCTTCTGTATTCATAAACCGCTCATTGTTGGTCGTTGCCTGAAGGGTACTTGTGTCATCAGAAGTCGCACCTACGCTTTTGTTTTCAGTGTTGGCAGTGAGGTTGTGCACTGGATTGACGTCGCTTCAATCTTGGGATTGATGAACACTAGACGTTTCTGCAAAAGACTTTTCTTCACAAGATGCTGATTGTGAATGCTTCTGTCTTTGTGGAACTGCTGAGCTGAACACCAAGTCAGTTTGAAAAGTACGCATGCGGCACGAAGTATTCAATGCATCTGAGTCATAAATAGTGGATTCAATTCTTTTATGCAGCGGAGAGTTAAGCATTGGCGATATTTGCGTGGATGAGGAACCAGGTGGAAGGTTGGGAAAACGACAGCGTGGTCTTTCCATGAGCATGTGGCTAACTTCACCTGACGGGAATTGTAAATTCATGCTCTGTGCTCGAATGCGTGAAGGCTGCTTATGACTGCGATGACTGAGATCGAATGCACTGAGAGTGTGTGTTCTAATCAAATCTTCATTATAGTATTGAAACCAGACGATCATTTCTTCTTTTATCTTTTGCCAAGACTCGTCAATGTCGAATATGTGGGTGAGGTAGAATTTGAAGGCCTCACCGGAGACGTAGTCGCTGAAGTTCGTAACCATCTCCCGTTCCGACCAAGATGCAGCGGTAGCGTGGAACTCGAACAGGTCGAACCAGTCTTGTACGGGTCCATCGTCCACTGCTCCGGTGTACTTGGGGGTGGGAAGGTCAGTAGATGCTTCTGACATGATGCTGGTCGATGCGTAATGCTAGGCACTTGTACGGTAGTCCATGTATGCTGAGGGTGTCATGCGGAGGACTGCGTAGATGATGAGCGACTGATGAAGGGGCTGGCAGGTCTTCATCCTGTCGACTCGTGTGATGCTATGATGACTGGGAGACGTGGCCTGGCTCATACGCCATGTTTATTCTATTCTGACCTTTTCTTCATTGGCTGCTACCAACCATCGCTTCATACGTCACAGCCATACTGTATACTGTGAATATGAATAGCTTGTCATTATAATTACTGACAACGTATTTTTTGTGGGCTAGTGGTCAGCACAACACACTGCAGAATAAGACGACGTTGATTCGATGCACCACCCCAGAACCTTTCCTTCTCGTTTTGTTTTGTATGCAATATCTCAGTATATGTTTTACAACGTCAAATCCGTGATGCAAATACATCAGCGGAGTCTTTGTAGACCCCAACAACAAACACTTTTCTGGTAAACCTCTATGTGTTATGCTTAGTGATCACATCCTTCAGTTTATTGGTGGTACTAGTGCAACAAAATCTTCACTTTATTCACTTCACTTTAATTCCTTAAATACCCCTCAAGGTGGTATTAGATAAGGGGTGGGTATACAGTGCAGCCAGGTGGCTTCACTCGGCAAGAAAGTTTGTTACTTTGTCCAAGACGTTTGGTGGATTAGTAATGGCTGCAATGGTGGGGGAAAGGCCATTCGAATCTGTTGCTGCTCGGGGAAAAAATGAAGAGGAAAATGTGAGGGTGCGAGCACGTGGGCGTGACACTTGCAGTTCGTGTCCGCGGCGATGACGTAAGATCGTAAGGTGAACGATGTAAGGTGGATGACAGAGATCATTGTAATAAAATTTGTGGAATAATGATAGCGTGGCAATACGACGACGAAGACAGAGATTAGATAAACCGGATTCCGCTTTCAGTGATGATACGCTAGCTCGGTGATAATAAGTGGAATGAATGAATCTAGCAGCACGGTTTTGGGCAGCTTCCAGGGCAGATGCGAGGTTGGACTGGTGTGGGCTTCAGATAGCGCATGGGTATTCCAGTTTCGGTCTGATGAGTGATTTGTAAGCTAGTAGTTTTGCGTGCGTGGGGGCATGACGAAGATCGCGTTTCAGGAATCCCAGTGTTTTATTGGCAGATGCAACGATATTTGAAATATGAGTGCACCAAGATAGGTCATTGCATAAGTTCACCTATAAATATTTAAACGAGTTAATGGCTTCGATGCGAACTCCAGAAATTGACTACGGAAAAGAGAGGGGAGCAGAACGTCGAGAGAAGGTTACAGATTTACATTTACTGGGATTTAGATTCATTAGCCATTGCTGGCACCAGTCTATGACGTGGTTAAGATCAGTCTGTAAAGCATGTTGGTCGAGATGGTTATTTATAGTAGAATAAATGACGCAGTCGTCTGCGATCATTCTGATGTTAGATGAAACTGTTGAAGGCAAATGATTATTATAAATTAAGAACAGAAGGGGTCCGAGAACAGATCCTTGAAGCACACCTGAGGTTACTGGGAGCGGGCAAGATGTCGTGCGATTTATAAGAACAGTTTGACAGCGCTTTGTTAGAAAAGCCTTTATCCATTCGATATAAGCCTTTATCCATTCGAGAATATAGGGATCTATGTTTACCTGACCAAGTTTTAGTATTAATCTTTTATGGGCTATTTTGTCAAATGCTTTGGCATAATCTAAAAAGAATCGATGTAAGTTGCACACTGACAGGCAAGTTACAAACAAACGAAGCGTGTTCTTGCATGCAACTTTTAGCAAGTGTTTCATACGCACATTCGGAGGATTCGATGATATGTGAATTGGTAGCGATCACCCGGTAATGGGCTTGAGACCAACGAAAACGATCTTACGTCACGGGAAGTATTCTCTCTATGTTGTCGCGCTTTGTTTCTCTCGTCAATACTCATTCAACTTGACTGTCAAAAGGCAATTTGAATAAATTGTGACTCTAAGAGTCATCAATTTTTTTGTGGGAAGCAACTTGTATGCTTAGCTTGTTGGTGCTTCCTGTCGTCCCGCTGTTGCGTGTAGTCACGGTCTCTCATAAGTTATCTGCATGTGATGACGTCGTTCCATCGTGGCACTAAGACGACACAAAGACGAGAAAATTTGGGACGCAATCATGACGTGATGAATAACCTTAAGATCGTCGCGTGTCGGCGTCACATGCCTTCGCAGTGTGTCCTGTAGTAACGGTCCATCATAAAAATGGGTATACAGTGCAAGAATGAAGTATATCCCACCATTCGTCAGTGACGCAATAAAAGTAAAGAGAGAGGCAGTTGACTCAGCAAGTGGCCGACGACGTTGGTGGAGCTTGAAAAGTCTTCCCTAAATGCTTTAGAGAAATAGAGCAAGCATCTAGAAATGAAGAAGAAGCAGAAGAACGCAAAGACCGTATACGTTTCGCCCATCGCCAAGTTTCACACCAGTAAAGCTGAAACACGCTTCTCTACGTGCCTTGCTCCTCTTTCACATCACGCTGCTTAAAAAGTGAGATACACGTCTGGCCTTCGAGAACATTTCGCTTTTGAAAACTGATGATGTGTGGCTTCCATCTCGTTTGAACTAAACCAAATAACAAGAAACCAATGTTTTCGTTGTGCTTCCACCTGCAAACAAAGCACAAAACAAGTGATATATAGGCCGCTCGCGCGGCGCAGGGTGTGAAATCAACCAATTTAGGGCAACGCAGATAACGGGGTTGCTGATCAAATTTCGATTGCTCAGCTGCGTTGACGTATATCTTAACGAATTTCATAAGTCAGTCACGTTTATTCTGTGTTAGAATTCAGCTGCTGGGAACAACATTGACCACTTGACAAGGCACTTATATACTTGGTTAATGAGAGCAGTGGAGCAAACGCAGTGCCGAATTATCGCAGAAGTGTTTCTAACGCGATCTATAAAAACGCTCTTGTGACAAAGAATGAGGCTTCTTACTTTACGAGATCACCTATTTAACAGCGAAAGCTCTAATGAGATCACAACATGGGTCACGCACAGCGCCGCAGTTGCCCATTGCCACCGCTGCCGCCCGTGTTTGTAACCACTATCACACAAAATAAGGAAAAAAACTAAAAACAAAACATTAAAGACATGTGGTGACAAAGTAAGATCCGAACCCGAAGCCACTGATTGCCAGCCCAGTATTTCACCGCTGAGCCACGCCATTGCTTGGGATTCGTTCACGAACTTACTTACCTTAGACAGGACTGATGTGGGGAAAGAAATAGCGTTAATATGAATTATAAAGCATTTTACAACAGCAAAAAAACAATCAGACGTCGCACAATGCGAATCGCGTAGCGAGTGCGTCGTCCAATGCTCGAACACACTTGCTTGTTTTTTACCACCTAATAACTGTAGCACATACCCACTTCAAGCATAATTTTTCGCCGTCATCTGCCACTGAATGCAACACAAAATTCGTAACAAGTATTTAGCGAATACCATGCTTCTCCGAAGAAAGAAGAAAAATAGCATAATGAATGCCAGCTTCCCAGCAAGCATTTATTCAAAGAGTGTTTAAAAAAAGCTCTGAAAGGCCGCTTTTTATGCTTTCGCTGTGACAGTGCTGCGCCTTCCGCGGAGGCCTGGCGTTTTTCTAAAGGATGTCGTGTTATTGTTCAGGTATAAAGAAGGACGTCGTCAGCTCACGAAACTCCGCACGTATAACGTTGTGCGAAATATGCATTGCAAAAACACCCGCATACGCTACGTACAAGTAAAGTAGTTCGAGTTGCAACAAAAATAAAAAAACACCAAGCCTGCACGGAGCACGCAGCCCATTCACAGCAAAAGCTGAAACAGTGGTCTTTCAGAGCTTTCTCTAGACATTCTTTGGGTAACCGCTACAATTGGTCTTACTGGGTAACTACTACGCCATAAAAAAGGTAATTTTTTTGTGGTAGGCCGGCCTTTTCTATGCTATCCTTCATCATTTTTCGGCGAAGCGTGGTATCCGCTATAACGTTGCTAAAAAAGTTTTGCAACATTTAGGGGCGAAGCTCCTTATAGCGGCACCCGTTCGTCCCGTGTCCCGTCGTAGTATTTAACCAGTCTTACGCTTTGACCTGCAAACATTTTGACCTCCAAGGTGGTACCCGTGAGAGATTCCTTCTGTGCGTTGTTTAACAACAAAAATAGGGCTCAATGTACATGCCAATAGCTGATAATGGGGTATGAGAGACAGGAGCATTCGGCTTTTAGTTAACGTGCACGCTGCGATCCCCAATAGCAGCCATTGCACGTACATTGAGCGCTATCTGAAGGGTAAGGGTTGCTACGTTATACCCGCTGGGTGTAACCACCTTAGTTTTAGAAAGGTTTAGCTAGCGTTGAGCCGCAGTGCCATCAATGCAATGAACTAGTATATACCATGAATGAACTCGAGGTGGTTAAAGGTGGGAAGTAGGTACGAAGTGCAAGCCGTAAGAAAGTAAAAGCCGAATTCTCCTGTCTCTCATTTCCCATGCAGCCATCGGCATGTACATTGAGCTCTATCTGCCAGGAAAAGGTTGCTACGTTATACTCGCTGGGCATAACCTCCTTGGTTTTAGAAAGGTTTAGCGAGTGTTGGGCCGCAGTGCCATGAATACAGTGAACTAGTATATACTATGAACTCGACGTGGTTAAAAGTGGGAAGTAGACGCGAAGCGCAAGCTGTTAGAAAGTGTGCGTGTGCCACCTCTCGTTTAGTCCTTGGAATGTCCGCTGAATGGCGGTGTTTCTATATGGGGAATATATGATGAAAAGATGCGAGATGGTGGTACTTGGAGTGTTGACTAGATGGACGAACGGACACACAGACATATACATGAATGGACGCACGAACGGACGCAGGGACGGATGCATGGACGAACGCAGGAACGGACGCACGCACGGATGGGCGGATGGACGCATGGAAGGTCAACAGACGGAAAGAAGCAAGAACGAATTGACGGACGGATGCTTCGCCCCACTCTCCATCATTCACTCCGTGGATATGTTGCCAATTTTTTATGCAGAGGACGATGACGGTGAAGTGGGTATACACCAGAGTTATTAGGTGATCAAGGGCAAGTTTCTGTAATGATTACTTACAATGTAGCGCACGGAGACAAGCACAAAAGGAACTAAAAAGACACCGCTGTTGCTATAAACATGAACAACCACCCACTCGCCCAACTTTCAACGTTTTCGAAATTTTGTAATGGGTTAGAACATTTGACGACTCATTTTTTACGCAATTCGCATTGTGTGACGTCTGGTTGCTCCTTTGCTGCTATAAAACGCTTCATTACTAATATTAGCACGTTTACTTTCCCGACACCATGCCTGCCTAAGGCGAATTCGCAAACCGGTTCAAAAACTGCCGTGGCTCAGTGTCAGAATACTGGGCTAGCACACAGTGCAACTGCGTTCAAATCCCCTTGAGTCCTAGGTGTTTTTATTTTATTTACTGAGTTGTTTCCCTGTTTCTTGCGATATCGACTACGGACACCAGCGGCGGCGGTGGAAAACTGCGGCGCGGCACGTGACCCTTGCTGTAATCTTATGACAGCTCTCGCTGCAAAAAAAAAAAGAAACTAAGGCAGGCCAGCCGTAGCGTGCCAAGCATGAAGGAACCGTGAAGCTGGGTGTTTATTTTTCCTTCGGCTTTCTCTTTCAATCCTCCTCTCTATCTTGCTGAGTTTTCCTCTTTATTGAATGTTCTTTCCGGCTTGTATTTGTTTATTTCTGTTTTCCTTCCCATTTCTTTTTTTTGTTGTTGTTTTCGCTCTTTTCCCTTTTCTCGCTTGCTATGCTTCTTCTAGCGGTTTCTGTAGTGTTTTGCTATCCGTAGCAGGAATGCCCACACGTATTACATTTATTAGGATGCTAGAACAATGAGAGACAGAATACTTCTCTTCGGCTAGAGCCCGCGCTCAATGTTCTGCAGTTGCCTAAGCTGTATATGATTTTGCCTGCGTTCATATCATATGCACTAAATAAACGAAAACCTGAAGTAACCTAAAATTGAAAACGGTAAACGTGAACGGTCCACCTGTCCTCTTGCTCATTCCCTTTTGTGTTTTCTGTACTGTCTTTAGGTCGAGGTAAAAATTTATCTTATACTAAGATTTTTAGTAATGAGGTTTTGAGCGAACATAGAGAGATACATTTTTGACTGCCTTTACGAGGTTTTAGGCGTGATTTCTGAGACCAGTTTGAGATGGTGAAAAAGTTCACAGTTGCAATCGCACACAAAATTGATGAATTTATTGAACAACAATTGATGCTCACTTCATGAGATATACAGATAATAGCTTATACACAAACACGCACACGCAACAAATGCAGAAATAAACACCACATGAACAGGCTGCTCGCGTTACCCGACTGTACTTCGACAATCGGGTATATCGGCACGGCATTTTGATTTACCATGAAGTGCAGGTAGGAGGGCTGTTTTTTTTTCATCGACAAAAATAGAGGTTAAAAAATTGGGCGTAAAATTTTGGTGGGCTGGAAGTCGCCTATAATAACACCAGCATTTTAAAATAAACCCATCCTATCTTAGCTTTTTGATTATTAAATAATACATCTCTTGTGCGATTTTAAATCGTCACTTTATACACAAATGAAAAAATACGTGTCCGCCAATCGCAAGTCTGAAGGAGTGATGTACTTCCAACGAACCAGACAATCACCGTCCGGGTTTTCACCGTGCCCACTAGCGGCCACACGTTGGTTCCGTCAGCCTCGTATCGGGGCTCGCCTTAGCGTTAGGTGTTATACGCGACAGCATTGAAGAGCCCGTGTTGTAGAAAACCTGCCGCCAGCGTCAGCCTCGTTGGTTGGGAGCGATAAATCATGTGTGCGTCTGTGAACGAAAAATCAAGCTACCGAGACCGCAGCAAGAGGCCACTACTTGTCCACGCGCGCGTGCGCGATCACACTGAAAAAGCCGCGCGTTTGAAGAAAAAAGTGCTCAAGGTCACAAGGCACGGTAGTTTCCTTGCCAAGCCACTCTTCTCTGCTTAGCTTACAGCGCTTTCATTGGGACGAGAGAAGAGATAATGCATTTCTAGCATGCGACAAACCTTTGTAACTCCACTCGCCATGGGCAGTTTTCTGAAACTTTTGCGGCATTGAATTCGTGAGGCAAATGCTATTATAGTGAATTCATTCCACGGTTACTTGAAAAAAAGTGTTTCAGGGCCCCTTTAACGCATTTTGTTTGACAGGTGCCATGATGAAAACGAGCCCATTCGGCGATAATAGCGCGTGGTGGTCCAAACTACTATGTGCGTGTTTGTGTGCGTGTGTGTGTATGTAACAAAACATATGAATAAGTATGCCCTTAGTGGTTGAAGGTCGCACTAGGGGTCGGATTTTGCAATCGCGTTCAACTCCTAAAGGCGAAGCTTAAAAGTCCCCCAATTTTTAAAAGGCGTGGCACATGAAGTGGATACCTTGTACAGCACTTTACTCCAGCAGATGTTGTCTTCTATAAAAGAGTGGCTACTTGGGCTGCTTGGTATTGCATTTTTGAAAAAAATATACTTTTTTAGTGCGCAGGGAAGTGAGTGAGAATTTATTAGAAGGCAGAGATGTCGGCCTGAGCTAGTTCGCTCTAGCCTGCTACTCTACACAGGGGATAAGGGAAGGGGGAAGTAAAGAGGGGTGAAGGTTTTCAGAAAGAAGATAGAGCCGAGAGATAGCACAGAGCGCACCCTGTGGTGCGCTCTGTGCTATCTCTCGGCTCTGTGGTGCACTCTGTGCTATCTCTCGGCTCTATCTTTCTTCTGAAAACGTTTCATACGCACTAAAAAGCATATTTCTTTGAAAAAGTTGTTTTCTGTGTACGAAAATGTATGCGACGCTTCTTTTACCTTCTCCGGGGATGCACTAACACTGGACGCTGACCGGCTCAGTGCCGACGACGTAGCGAAGCCTTTTGCTTGTCGCTTTAAAGTTGTAAACAATTACTCTCCACGAAGCAACCACGGACGATGAGACCAACCTTATTTTGTTATCTGTGGCAGTGTTCTTTGTACCAGTTCGCAATTCGGCACTGAAGCGAAGCATCCGCGACGACCAGGTCTGGAGGCTCGCACTCGGAAGCACACGGCCGCTCAATAATGGAAACGCGCGAGATTCATCAGCGTTACCAGACATTTACAGCGTGAGTTTCTTACGCCACCAGTTTCCAGGGCCACCAGGCAACAAACGCCAACAATTTGTGAAACTCTCCAACACAACTTCCCAGCAGGCTTTTTTTTCTTGGAGCAGGCCGTTTTTTTTTCGATCACTGAATGCTTTTCTCGCTCGTCGTATGCAGCTCCGAGTTCCAGCAAAAGTGCGTTCACTGAAGGTCAGATATGAGAAGTGACAATGCTATCCAATGCATGAAAAAAGCAGGAAAAAACATCTGTGGTGCTCGCATACTGTCACGATTTATGATGCTAAAAACACGATTCGGAGGTGAGTGGGTGGTTCAAAAGCTACGTCATCTAATGTTGAATTCTAATGGCAGACCACGAGCACTGGGCCAGATTGCAAATGAAGAGCGCAGATCCGAGCAGAATTGCTCTCGCCAAGTCTGCGATTGAAATGCGCGCGTCTTGACGGGAGCTGTTGGTGAGCGGAATTTTAGCGAGGGAGCACTAGCGGGTGCGAGGGAGTGCGAAGCGTTTTCCGGACATCCGTCGGTGATTGGATGAAAGGTGGGTGCACAGACTACGTTACTTGAACTTCTGGTCAAATCCAGCGATTTCGACGGAGCAAGAATTCTTGCTCCATGGAGCGATTCGTGATCTGCGGTTGCTCTGAGTCGGCCACCGGAACACACAATTCACGCTCTTGATCCGCCATTTGAATGTGACTGCTCCGCTCAGAGGAGAAACACTTGATGTGAGTCTGCCATTGGAATTCAACATAAAACTCTCAAACGGTGGTTAAAAATCACGGGATAGAAATCTTCACACGAAGTAAAACTGCATTTTGGAATCGTTTTACTACGTCTCGCGGAGGAGGTGGTAAAGCTGTGTCTTGTACCGCATTTTGCTTCAACACGAGATAGTAATTTTACACTCGTGGGGTTTTCAGTGGTCATGAGCCGCAAAACATCTAATCTCAATAACGTTCTTCTCTGTCTGTCAGATAGATTTTGCTTGCAGCGTATCAAGACAATGGACGTACACGAGGATCACTTACTTATATGGTCCGAGCGCACGCTCAATATTCTGCATCTGGCTATGGATGGATGGATGAAGGAACATTATTTATAGTCCTACGTGACGCGACTAGCGCGCAGTGGGCTTTTCCCACGTTGACGCGGGCAGGCTAAGCCTGAGCGCCGCATTTTGTGCTTTCTGGATGGCCCAGTGCTTTGCTAAGTGTGTCTTTGCCTATATGTTTCACCAAGCGACAAGGATATCTTACGGCAGCATACGACAGCGTATGACATCCTGGTGTTAGTTATGTAGCCAACTGAACAGTCCACACAGACTCTAGAACTCAGACCAACGTTTATTAGGGTCCGTGTGAGCTCAGCACGTAAAGTAGTAGAGTAAAGCGTGGACTGTGGCACACACCCACGTTGGGGAATCGGCCAAGAACCCGGTAGCTTTCAAAAGAAATTCTTGGTTACTTGATTAACATAAAGAAATTGGTGGCTTCTCTTCGTCATCTTCAAACGAGCTCACGCGCTCACTGGCACGCTGGCGCAAAGCTCGTCGTTCTCTCTTCTCAGGCTGAGCGCGGGAAATTCAACAACAGCCCGCTAAAGTTCTCCACGCTTAAAAAGAGCTGTACAGAATATCTATTAGTACATTAGTAAGCTACATAGCTACAAAAACCTTTATGGTGCATTAATGTGTGTGCTCTATTCGCGACGTATTCTTACAAAAGCTTGAGGTGTAGCAAGAAAAAAAACATATTGATTTTGTCATGGAGGACCGGGATTCCAGGACTGTTCACTGCTGCGTGAAGCATACAAAGTAGCGATGTGTCGCTCATACCAGCGCGTTAAAAATAAGGCTAGCAAATGATAACAAAAAAAACTGCGGCAGTTTGTCGTTTTGTATGACTCTTCCAGGGGGCTCTTCCGACATCCGCTTTGTGTTGTGGCAGTCTATAGGCATACATCGCGAAATAATTTTACCCGTTTATAGTCACCGCGCAGCACTTATGAGCAACTTGAGCTCACGAAGTGAATTTCGAACCGAAAAGTAGAGCACTTAATGTAATCGCTTTGGGACAGCAACATGGCTGTTACCTGAGCCATGGTCGTGTAGACAGGCGCGCGGGAGCACTAGCGCACCGATCCAGTTCCGCCATGACCTGGCATGATTGTTAAACTTGACGACAGCGACATTGCTCGAACTGAATAACGGCTGGCCTCATCTCTAATTCAACTGATTGAGCATATCGTAGTGCAAATAAAGTGACAGCATGTGCGTACTTCGTATATTTGATGATAAGCCACAAAAATACTCATCATGGAGTTCTCGTGAAAAAAAATTCCCCCTCTTCCCCCCTCCCCAAAAGAAAGCTCCTGAAAAGAGATCTGCAATTGCATCTTATAACTGTGTTCTCTACAAATACGAAACCAATGCCGTTACTGTGGTAAAACCAAAGAGTAACTTCGGATAATGAGGTCGTAGTGGTGGTTGTAAAAAGATTAAGAAAATCCTCGGTGATGTAGTAACCTGGGCCTACTTCCTCATAACGTCAATTTTTTTTGTGCATGACATCGTCATAAAGGCAGACTGACCACAAATGGACCCCTTGGTTTCAATAAAGCAAAGCCCTAATATTGGCAAAGAAAAAAACTGACGACAAGTCTCTTCATTTTGGTGCGAGGCAAGGTCTTCGCCGTAGTTTTAATTCACCTTAAAAAAACAGGCTATTGCAGGGAATTCTGTTGCTGTGACTATAAAATTACCTCCTTGCAGATAGAATGCACTGTTGGAGTCAGTTGAAATGAAGCTGCCAGGCCGAGGCGACACAGAATGCTGTAAACATAATGACGAAACTCGGGCATTAAGCTTCCATTACAACGAAGGTGACCCACAGCATTATTCACAAGAGGCGGCGATACGCAGCGCTGCCACAGCGTGCAGCGCTTTAATCGAGAAGTTGCGCACTTCTCGCACGAAAGCTCATTTGTCGCAAAAACGCCTCCAGCGACCGAAGCACTAAGAAACTGGGCTGCACGGGTTTCCATTTCCTTTGTTTGCTAAACGTCTGTGTTTACCACTGAGCACGCATTTGTAAGCGAGATTTGCGCGTGGCACACATGCTGGATGGTACGCAGTACACACTTTTTTTTAGATGCGGAGCATCCAATAAGCATTGAGTTCCTTCAATCTGATGGCATGCATGCTCCAATGCGCATGCGCGTCTCCTCTCTCTCTCTCTCCTTTCCTACGCTCCCCTTCTCATGCTTCGTAACGCCAGCGCAGGAAGCGTCAGCTAACGTGTTTTTTGATTGAAAAAACTGACTTCTCGCGCTGTACAACCATTCACTGGCCAGCCCGTATATATAGGCACTGAATGTTTACCTTCAAGGTAAAGCCGCTGGGAGATTTCTTTGTGCGTTTGAACAATAAATATTACAGAGTAAGCGGTAACTGAAAGTAGACTGCGGGTCTCTGTGTTCAATCAGGGTCTTCCGTTTCTCATAGCCAATTAGCAGCATTTGGAATGTTCCAGTAAGAAACAGTGGTTCATCACTGCGTGCTTTGTGCTTCCGCGGGTTTCTCTTCTGTGCAACGCCGCGATGGGCGCTAGCGTGATCGCCGCTGGCAATGTAAGCGTTACCCACCGCTGCCGCACATTTAGAGATGGTTCCTTTTAGCAGGAGATTTGTATTTTTTTTAATTTAGAGAGCCCAACCCTATTGCGAAAACCAGCGCTACTGGGTACCAGCGTCCAGCGCCATGCCTGATTATGGGCCCAGTATCGCGCTGGCACTGGGAAGCTCGAGTGGCAGCATCCAGTACCAGTGCTTGGAGGCGCTGTGTACTTTGCGCGACATGGCTTCACAGGTTTATAAGGGGGGAGCCCTTTGGCCATGAATAAATAAATAAATAAGTAAAAGAAGCGATAATGCGCATATTCACAATAGTAATAAAAAATAAAAATAAATAAAACGCCCAACAAGTTAACAGGATTGTCACCTTCGAATTCTAATCCGAGTATTCTACCCACTACGCCACGCCCGTTTTTTTTCTTTATTCCACTTTGCCACGCCAGGACATGGTAGTTGGGTTGTAAAATAACTATTTGTCCTAAGAACCCGCCGTTCGACTTCATGCTTACAAACTGCACAGTCAAGATTGACGCGATACTCCTTTCGAAATAATTGCATCTTGATTTAACAGTAACGAACGGCTTCCGGGCACCGAACGAGGTGCGGATATTGGCAAAAGTGCAACGTTTTTCAAAGAATCCACATCGTAACTATAAAAAATGTTAAATTGACTGGAGGGGCAGCCACAGAGTGTCGGCTGTAGCTGCCGATATTTTTTTCTTCTTTGATAGTCGCTTCTCGCACTTGCTACTGGTCAACATGTACCGATGATTTATATTGACTTGTTTGGTACATATGCGCGCACACAATTGAATATTGAATATTTTTCTCGCGCAAGCGACAATATAGCGGTATACAGCCGGCATGCCAGTGTACGGATTTGCAGTTATATCGATACCTGTAACTAAGAAACCGCCGAAGAAAATACTGATGCAATCCGCTGAAAAAGTATGCCACTGTGTTAGTTCACTAAGGCGTACAAAATACCAACTCAAAATTGCGTGTTCTTACGTACGTGTCAGAGAAGTACCGGATACTGCCCTCGGAAGTAAGCTTTCGGTGACAGCCTGCGTTGCAGAAAGCACGACACATTGATCATCCTCGTCGCTCCTTGTGCGGGCACTGCACACGAGGATAAATGTGTGATTGAGGCTTAGGGATGTCTAAACTGTACTTCGTAGTCATTTTTACACTTTTTATTTCATAATCATCATCATCATCAGCCTGACTACGTCCACTGCAGGACAAAGGCCTCTCCCATGTTCCGCCAGTTAACCCGGTCCTGTGCTTGCTGCTGCCAATTTATACCCGCAAACTTCTTAATCTCATCTGCCCACCTAACCTTCTGTCTCCCCCTAACCCGCTTCCCTTCTCAGGGAATCCAGTCAGTTACCCTTAATGACCAGCGGTTATCCTGTCTACGCGCTACATGCCCTGCCCATGTCCATTTCTTCTTCTTGATTTCAGCTATGATATCCTTAACCCCCGTTTGTTCCCTAATCCACTCTGCTCTCTTCTTGTCTTTTAATGTTACACCTGCCATTTTTCTTTCCATTGCTCGCTGCGTCGTCCTCAATTTAAGCTGAACCCTCTTTGTAAGTCTCCAGGTTTCTGCTCCGTAGCTAAGTACCGGCAAGATACAGCTGTTATATACCTTCCTCTTGAGGGATAGTGGCAATCTACCTGTCATAATTTGAGAGTGCTTGCCGAATGTGCTCCACCCCATTCTTATTCTTCTAGTTTCTTCAATCTCGTGGTTCGGCTCTGCGGTTATTACCTTCCCTAAGTAGACATAGTCTTTTACAACATAGTTAGGGATAAGAGTCAATGAAGTATACCATAGTAACCTGCGCTTCACCGATGGCATTGCATTGCTGAGTAACTCGGGGGACGAATTGCAACTCATGATTACGGAGTTAGACAAGGAGAGCAGAAAGGTGGGTCTTAAAATTAATCTACAGAAAACGAAAGTAATGTACTTTATAATTGTGCCTACTTAAAGCAAAAAGGGCCGGTAGCATGTAAGCCTACGTGGCCGGCACGATAGGCCTATGCTCGCTGGGACGGGGCACTGCAGGGTATACTCTCGATGCAACTGTGTTGCGATGCTTGAAGTTTCTGGATTTGAGCTTCGCAACATTTCTAACTGTTACGGAAACTGTACCTGAAGTGTGTGGAAGGTCAATCATTGCCAGATATGCATTTTCGGAGTTGCGATATTGAGCCACAGCGATTTTTCTGGCCTTCGCTGGCAGTATACAGCGGGCGTGCCGGTGTACAGATTTGCAGTTATGTTAGTACCAACAACTAAAAAACCGGCAAAAGAAATACTAATGGAATCCGCTGAAAGCGTATGCCGGGGAGCCAGTTCACGAAGGCGTACCAAATTACCAACTTAAAATTGCGTGTTGTTACATATCAGTCAGAGAAGTACCAGCTAAGTGTAGGCGGCAGCTTTCAGAGGCAGCCTGCGTATCTAAACGAGTGACGTATCGACCGCCAGCACTCCTTGTGCAGACATCGACACAAGGCAATATTGTTGATTTAGGTTCAAGGATGTCTAAACTATACTTTGCAGTTATCGTCACACTTTAAAATTGTGTGTACACACAGCGAGAAACACCGGTAACATATACACCGACGCGGCCGACACGACAGGCCTAATGCTCGCTGGTCCGGGCACTGGGTAAAACCGCTCTCGACGTGGTGAGTTAAGATGGTTGCAGTTTCTGCAACTGTTACTTGAAGTAAGTAGAAGGATAAGCATGGTTAGACATCTATTTACTATGTGGCGGAATCGAACGACAGTTGTTTCTCTCGCCTTCATTGGCAAACTTTGCGAAGCGATCGAGAGCGCTCTTTTACGTTTCGTCAACTTGGCGACAAAAAAACAATTTCTTGTTTCTGTTAGGAGTGGCGTCCACCTCCAGGCTCATAAATACTGCCACATGGAATCGTTAAAGCTATACACGGATAATGCGAATATGGCCGGTATACGCAGGAGCATGCGAAAAACGTGCACTATTGCTGCGATACGTGCGTGCACACCAGAAACTACGTATGCTCGAGATTTGTTAGGGTAGCATCTATCCATGCCGTCAAATCAAGTGTTTTCTATTCACCGACACCAAAATATACCACGGCACACTCTACATAAATGTGCACGCTGCGCTGGTAGAAACAGTTTGCGCTCCAGTATTCACCAGTGCTTGCCAGTTAAAATTCCAGCGTTTCCAGCGTTACCAGCGCTTCTCAGTGTGCACCAGCGTCACAGCGGTTAAGCCAGCGCCCCTACCAGTGCGACACAGCTATTCCCCAGTGCGCCCAGCGAATACCAGTAAATACCAGCGTGTACATTGTCTCCAGCGTGTACCAGTGCCGAAACACGTGCTGACATCATGATGGAAGTGCCGTTTTTTGCAATAGAAAACAGCGTGTTTGCTGTGGATTGTCACTTTGTATCCTGTTTCATGTAACGGATTCTTTGTAATCAGGTCACACAGATATAAGTGAACAGTCGAGTAAACCCGCGGGTTACGTACTATAATATTTGAAAGGTGCTTCAAAAACGCAGTTGATTAGAACCACATTCTCAAATACATTCTCGTATGCGAGTTACATTGAACACTACAAAAAGTTTATGGCACTTAAAACATGTAAAAATCTGTCGTAAGACGTTTCTCCGATGCTTTTGCAACACCATGCCTTAAGCGGGACGTAGGCTCACAGCACCATCAATTTTTCATATTATTATCAGCAACAAATAAATAAAACATGTCACCATCGATGATTCGAAGTGAAACATTTGCAGAGACTATATATGAAATATCGGCGGGTGAGTGTAGGTTTATGAAAATGTCTACAGTTCATACAGTGGGTGCGTTTCACCTACGAGACAAAAATATCTTCCACAATTGACGATCGTATACAGAGACAAAAAACAATGTCACTCGTTACTATACTACAATGTGCGAAACCTAAATGCAGCTACAAATTTTCGGAGCAAGATGAGAAACTACACGTCATAACATATCTAATTATTCTAGTTTATAGCCAGACGTAGAGAGAAAAAGAAACACAGAAAGGGCACATAAAAATCAAACTTCTCACTTCTGCATTCTTAGTTCAGTGACACCCGGCAACGCCTTGCTTGTCTAGAACAATGAGGTTTGTTCAGACGCTGCGGCATGTCTTACATGATTAACCTATCCCAAGGGTACGCACCGCACAGCTGCTGGGAAACGGTGACGCGGGAGGAGGAGAATATTTAGTGCGCCACGTTTCAGAGGAACATGCCTGTGCTTTTCGGCCATCGTGGCGTCGCCTGAGAACTAAACGTGGTGTCATGGGTTATGGTTGGTTGTACGGGCCAGAGTTGACAGATTCTGTTGAACTAGATAGCAAACTGACCTCCCAAAACAATACTACTACCCACCCCTAGACAACCAAACAAAAACAAAGAAAATGTCTCATGACGAAGAAGATGTAAATAAGTGGCAGGTTACTAATGACGCATTCTTAAAAATATATAGTACAATGAAATTGTACAATAAAATTGTAGTATAAGTACAATAAAATTGCTGAGTATTAAGGGAATACAAAAAATATAGCTTTGCTTATTATGCACTGCGAAAATAATTGCATCTACTTATGAAATATACCTTTACTTTTGCCTATACTCGGCCCAGTAACCTCTGCTCAGTGAATTGATTGTTTTCGAATGCACTCAGAGCTGTATTTTCGGCTCCCACCACGTATGTTTGATTTAAACGTGGACCTACATAACGTTATCATCACACACGCTGTGATTGAACGTGATTAACAATCTAACTGTAGAATAACTTTATTTGCATGAAAAATGTAAGTAAGCCTGCGAGACATGATAAGAAACTGAGAAAAATTTTGCAAGTGACTCGGTCAAAACAGAAACCTAAATCCATCAGTTATATGCAAAAATGGCAAAGCAAGTACTTAAGATTGCCCACAACAATGCGAGATGACGAGAGTGGGTGCGATTTACTTTAAAGAGAGCACTAAAGGTTTTATCATTTCTCAATCACACGAACTTGAGAATTGTGCTGCTTGTTAATCACGTTTTTTTACGGAATATACAATAGAGCGCCAGCATTCTTTTTCTCGCTATGGCCATTTTTCATACTTTTATGACAAATTGCACATAGAAGCAACTTTAGTACCATCCTTTGACAAGCACAGGTCATTATGAAATGTCATTTGTAATCAATACATGTTGCTAAAATCGATAGTTCAGATATTGAACTGTTCTCAGTTACTAAAGAAATGTCGTAGCTTTGCCGCAAAGGCGAAGCAATGAATGCGATAGCAACAAATTGGAAGGTCACGTGCAGAATGGCAAGCAGATCAAAACGTGCCCCGCGTTTATCACGCACAAATGATGCACAAAACGTACTCACTAAAACAGATGAACGCGAACTTCTCAGCTGTTACTTCGCTGTGTCTGAAAAACGCTCCCTTTTCGCAAATGCAGGCTGCGCAACAATTGCAGTGACCTTTGTCGCCCGGTAACTGCAAGAGAATCGTTTCGACTAAACCCAAAGACTAGCCAAGACACACGATCTTCCCAACTGCAAGATAAGGACACATATCGAGCACTCACTCCCTTACTCACTACAGATGAGAGCCACCGCACGCTCACTGCGCCATCTTGCTGATAGTGCTGAAAACATGATAGCCCCTCCACCCGAGATGCCCGCCAACAGGGATAAGTGGTAGTTTAAAATTGCTTGCTGATTGAACGTTGAAAGAGGTACTCCGCGGTGGCTCAGTGGTTAACGCCTCGAATTCTTGACGCGGAAGTCCCACGTGCGACTGTACGCGCTGGGGTCCATTTTTCTGGATTTTTTTCTTGCTTGCGTTTACAATTATGTAGATACTTATGCATATACGGTGCATTACATCTACGCCGATGCCTGTGGTGAAATCCAGCCAACAGTGTCCATATAATTTAAATCGCAATAAAATTTTCATACCATGTAACGCCTGCGCTTCTTCTGCTATCGAATCGTGGAGTGCTCGATAATCGCTGGAAGATCAATCACAGTGAATACGAATGTGCGACGAAGCCATATGCTACAATAAACCGGCCAGATGTCTCAAACGCGTGACAGTGGTGCAAAGGACGGAAGTATATCCTTGCGCTTTCAGCGTCTAATTTCAAGGCTTGAGAATTGAAAAGCACGCAGAACTGCCTCTGAAATTTAACAGCACAATGCGTTGGAAGAGTTATGTTATGTGGTTTCAGCTGGCGAGGTTCCTTCGTCGACAACATGAGTCATATGTCCTCTTCGGGCTACTATAAAATGTAATCTTACGAAATGAAAGAAAAAATGGCAACATATCAACGGAGTGAATGATGGAGAGTGGGGTGAAGCATTCGTCCGTCCGTTTGTTCTTGCTTCAGTCCGTCCATGCGTTCGTCTGTGTGACCGTCCATACGTCCATCCACCCGTCCGTGCGTGCGTCTGTTCGTGCGCCCGTCCCTGCGTTCGTCCATGCATTCACCCCTGCGTCCGTTCATGTATCCATCCATGCATCTGTCTGTGTGTCCGTTCGTCCATCTAATAAACACTCCAAGTACAACCATCTTGCATCTTTTCATCATATATTCCCCTAATATAGGCACCGCCATCCAGCGGATATTCAAAGGACTAAACGAGAGGTGGCACACGCACACTTTCTTACGGCTTGCGCTTTTGGCCTACTTCCCACCTTTGACCACCTCGAGTTCATGGTATATACTAGTTCACTGTATTTACGGCACTGCCGCCTAACGCTCGCTAAACCTTTCTAAAACTGAAGAGGTTACGCCTAGCGAGTATAACGTAGCAACCCTTTCTTGTCAGTTTGTGCTCAACGTACATGCCAATGGCTGCTAATGGGGATCGCAGCGTGCGCGTTAACTTCTGACGAATGCGTCTGTCTCTCATTCCCCCTTAGCAGCCATTGGCATGTACATTCAGCAATATCTTTTATTGTTCAACAACGCCCAGAAGAAATCTCTCACCGGCACCACCTTGGTGGTCAAAATGTTATACTTGTTACACACTAGAACGGCTACGAGGGACGAATGGTTGTCGCTATAAGGAGCTTCGCCCCTAAAAAAACACATGGCTAGGCGCATGCTTATATCCAAAATATTCGCCAACTTTCGAGTAGTTTCTCCAACAAAAGGAACTGTTATTAGGCTGATACCTCTTAAAAAATCGGTGGTTGCCACAATTAATCAAGAATGCTACGCCAAGGTCACACTGTCTGCACAGCTAGCCATTTCATTTGCCGCAGACATGGCCGCAGACAAGTCAAGAAAAGCACAGTGTACCTTTCTTTATTACGCTAAAAATAGGTTCTAATGAGTGAAACGTTTTGTAGAGTGCAAGTATGTGATCAACATTGGAACAGTTTCATGTGCAACCCGTGTACCATGAGTAAAAAAGCCCGGTGTTTATGCGTAGGTTTCCGTGAGATAGTGCTAGAAGTATCAGACAACTAGTCACAGATTATGAAATATATTGCTTATTATCTTCTCTAGCAAGCCGCTCTTCCCCATGCGCTTGTCCAGCGTTATATTTTTTGCTTGTGTCGCCATTGTCTCAAGCTTCTAGTTAAATTATACACATCTGCAAGTTGGAGAACTCTCAGTTCTTCAATAACAACTGATTTGTTACATTAGGAGAGTTGCCTATAAAAATAAATTCCTCTTGACTTGGCAGTGTTGTAGTGGTTACAGTGCTAAGCTGCTGACCTTAATATAGCTGTTTCAAATCCTGCTGTGGCAGACGTGTATTTTGATCGTGGCGAATTGTAACGCCCACTTATCTAGACTTAAGGGCACGTTAAAGAGCCTTTGGTGTACGAGGCCTCTGGAGCCTTCCACAAGGCGTGTCTCACCCTTGTGATCAAAAGCTGATTGAATGATATGTGGGGTTTAACGTCCCAAAACCACCATATGATTATGAGAGACACCGTAGTGGTGGGCTCCAGAAATTTCCACCACCTGGGAATCTTTAACGTGCACGTAAATCTGAGCACACGGGCGTCTACAACATTTCCGCCTCCATCGAAAATGCAGCCGCCGCAGACGGGATTAGAACCCGCAACCTGCGGGTCAGCAGCCGAGTACCTTAGACACTCGACCACTGCGGCGGGGCGTGATTACAAGTTGTTGTATTTGAAATATATAAAGTATACGTACTAAAAATTGGACTATCCAACCAGATTGTTTGAATAAGCTTCAGTGTGGCGTTTTGGTGAAAGAAATCAACTGCAGCAAATCAAGTTTTATTGGGCTCAAAGCAGCGCTAGTTCCGCTATGTGGTGTGAAGATAAACTGCTGGAATTGAAGCGCCAAGTTTTGTTTAGCATTAACATGTAACCAGTATGAAGTAACGGTGTAAGTTTAAATATTTTGAGCATACCGAGAACACACCATGCCGATAACATACGCACGTAGAAGTACACAGTGTATGTATCATTCAATGGGGACATTAATTGTAACAGCACACATTAGGTGTAACGTAAGAAGCCCCGAAAGGTCTTTCTACGTTAAAGTGTAGCCAGCGCTGAACTAATGAGCAGCCATGACCTTAGACGTAAAACTTGTGTTTTCGAGCCAGATTTTCATACATCAGCGGCTACATATATATTTTTTTATTTATTTAGTATTTACTGCAGTCAGTAGACCAAGCAGGAGGGGCAAAGAAAGAGAACACAGGGGAAACAAAGGAACATGTTTGTACAGCAATAATTTCTTGCGATCCTAGGCATTACCTGAAAAACGAGTACATACTAAATAAAGGGAAATAAACATACACTACTAGAAAAAAGTAAAAAGAAAAAAATTGCACAATTTGCTTGGTACACTCGTAAGCAAAGGGGTAATGCAACACAACTGAACTGATGAGATGACGTTAAATAGCATGGTACCAACAATGTTGACTAAGCCAAACGATGCCTGAATTTTTCGAAGTCAGGAATGCCATGTTCAGGAAAAGCACATGTAGGCAATATATTCTAAGCTAATGGTTCGTGGATAGAACGAGTGTTTCAAAAGGTTAGTACGTGCGAAGTATGGTGTCGAATCATGATCGTGTTTACGTATGATTTGCCTGGAAGAAGACGGAGATAGGTATTCATGCGGATCAATATTAAACTGAAAATTTTGAAGCAAGAAAAAAAAAACTAGTCTGGTGACAGCTCTACGCTGCTTCAAAAGTGAAATATTGTTAGTAGCCATAAGCAATGAAGGGAAATCAAGATTGTGATAGGCATTATAAGTTAATCTTACCGCTCTTCTCTGCATAAATTCAAGTATATGAATCTGTTTTTTCTTATTGAACCCTGGCCACGCATGCGTATTCTAGACGGGGTCCTATAAATGCACTGTATGCAAGAAGTTTTATTTGTGATGGCGCGTCTTTTAGTCTGTGTCTCAGAAACCGTAGCTTTCTAGAGGCGGAGGAAAGAGCGCGCTCAGTATGGTTTTTCCGCGACAGTCGGTTGGTAATTTTACTCCTAAGTATTTAAAATTATTTACTTCAAACAAGGTATTATTATTTAAGGTGTACTGCGAAGTAAAAAAAACAAATTTTGTTACAAGTTTGCATAGGGGGCAATTTACTAGTGTTGAACTCCATCAACCAAATATTGCACCAATTGGAGAGAGAATTTAGGCTCTCTGCAAGCACTCTCGAACTCTTTCACTTTTAATTGGCTTATAAAAAGGCAGTCATCTGCAGAAGGTTTAGGCTTATGGCAGGGGTATCAACTGATAAAATTCTATTCTCTATAAAGATGACAAACAAGGCAGGGCATAGGACGCTGCCCTGGGGAACTCCTGAGATTACAGACAGAACCCCAGAGCTGCAGCCTTCGACCTAGACAAACTGCTTCCGGCTGGTGAGGTAAGGGCGAATCCAGTGAATTATGTTAATAGGTATACGCCAATCTTTGAAAGTTTCAGGAGTAGTTTTTGTGAGAGATACAATCGAACGCTTTTCTAAAATATATGTATATGGCGTCGATTTGTTCGCCCTTAACAAGTGCTATTGCGAATTCATGAATAGTGATGACGAGTTGGGTTGTAGTGCCCCGCCACGGTGGTCTAGTGGCTAAGTTACTCGGCTGCTGACCCGCAGTTTGCGTGATCGAATCCCGGCTGTGGCGGCTGCATTTCTGATGGAGGCGGAAATGTTTTAGGCCCATGTACTGAGATTTGGGTGCACGTTTAATAACTCTAGGTGGTCGAAATTTCCGGAGCTCTCCACTACAGCGTCTCTCATAATCATATGGTTGTTTTGGGACGTTAAACCCCACAAATCAATCAATCAATCACTTGGGTGGTAGTCGATAGGCCTTTTCTAAAACCATGCTGAAAAGGCGTCAAAATATTGTTTTCTTAAAGAAATGACCTGATTTACTGCGTCATAATGTGCTCAAACTTTTATTTCGACCGGAACCTTAAGATATAGGGTGGTAGGTTTCAACATTCAGGTGATCACCTTTCTTAAAAACAGGAATAACACGCGTCGTACGCCAGTCATCGGGAAGAAGTGAATCACGAAATAAAAGGCGGAAAAGATGGGTGAAAACATGCGCAATAGGGTCAACGCAACGGTGCAGAAATACCTTTGGTATACCATCTGGACCATCAGACGATCTAGACTTAACATAGGCTGACAGTGAAAAGACACCTTCGACAGTTATGAAATCGTGAGATATGGTAGAAAGAGAACTACTATTTGTGTCAGCATGATCTCCATGAGTGAACACAGCGTGAAAGTAATAATTGAATTGGCTTGCAATTTTTAATGTATCGTTAACAATAGACACGTTTACTGATATCTGGGTTGGCGATTAGTTCGTATCACTGAAGTACTGCCAGAATCTGCTTGGGCTAGTTTTAAAAACGTTAGAGAGCGAATGGTTGAAGTACCTCACCCTAGCTTCGCTTAGCTGAGTTTCAAGCTGGGTTTTCAATGAGATAAATGTGCAGTGGTTTTTATTTTTATCTTTAGCACGGTTTAGCTTGCGGTGCAAGTGTATATCTCGTGATCCATGGGTTATTTCTGTTTTTTCTAACACGTTTGCTTGGCACAAACTTATCAGTGCGGTAGTGTATGACGGTTTATTTGATTCCAATTGGTCAACACATTATCTGAAATATTATCGCATAAGGACCACTGCTTATACAAAAAGGCCTTGTCGTCCGTCTTCGAGTAACCCCCAATGAGACGTCTGGTCTCCGGTCGGTGTATTTTTTTTTCGCAAATACCAAAAGATAAAAACACTGATTTATGGTCGGAGATGCCATCTTCAATTGAGATTGTGTTTTTGTAAACATGGGAATTCAGAATGATTAGGTCGAGTATGAAACGGGTGTTTCCAGCCTCTCTGACACACTCAATAACAACTTGTACAAGATTACACATCAGGGCAATCTCAGTGAGAGGGTTCAACGTAATTACATCAGAGCCGTAGCCTCGAACGTTCCAGTCAACACTCGGCAAGTTCAAATCGCCTGCAAGAATCAAACGATCATTTTTGAACGCGCACATGTGGTCATACAGCTTAGTCAGATAATCGTGTGTTGAAGAGGGTGGCCTGTAGACGGCACACACGGCGAAGAAATGGCCACAGCAGCTGACTTTAGGAAATAAACTTTTGTGCTCATGAATTTGTTGAAGGGACTGAGTACTAGTACCATTTTTTGAGAAATATCGCTAGTCGGCCGGTCACGTCTCAAAATTTGATATGTAGGAGGAATTAGTACTGAACTGTTTATATCTTCATGCAGCCAAGTTTCTATAAATATTGTAATGTGAGGGTCGTAAGTGAGCAGACGGTACTTGAGTTCGCGTACTTTATTAAACAAGCTTTGCTTGTTTACTGTTCAGCACTCTCAAATTTTTGAGGCAGACTGCCGAGAGGGTCCATCAGAGCCTGTGGCCTGTAGATGAATAGCTACACGCTCATACTTTGCTTCATTCCAGCGAAAAAAGTTTGTCGTTTATTTTAATCTCGTCAAAACTAGGAGTCACCCGTTTCGTACTGTCGCGTTCAGCTTTTGCACTTTCCCACAGCAAGCGCAGCCTGCACACGCTATAACTATTTTGTACATAAACACTGGAGGCGTTCAGTTTATTTGAATTCTTTAAGACTTCCTGCTTGTCTTGACAATCTTGATAATACGCAATGACAGGCCTACGACTACCTTGGCGGACAAGACGGCGAGTGCGGGCCATGGACTTACAGTTCACTCCCAATTTTTTCCTTCGAATATATCAGTCGCAACAGCAGTTCGAAGGGAGGTGTCATTTTCATTTGTATTTTCTAGAACACCATGGGCGGTAATGTTTGCCCGACGGCGTCGTTCTTCAAGATTAGTAAGTTTGGAACTCTGTCATGACAGCCTAGTTTTAAACGAAGCTGCAGTATATTCAAGAGTCGTAACTTCCGTTGATTTATCTTTAAATTCTTGTACATTGTCTTCAATTGCTCGAAACCAAAATTCCATGTCACGCATCATTTGTTCGTTGATCGATTTCAACAACAGTATTTCAGCCTTCATATCTGCTTGTCCCTGAAGAATGCTGTACAATAAATCAACGTTCGAAGGACCTGGGTTTGTTTTTACATCACCACAAAGTATTATTTTGCATGTACAAAAGCAATCGTATGCAATATTTAAACAGGTGCTGGGGCATGACACAACTAATAACATGACTTCGTCTTTAGTTTTTATGTTATAAACAGTGCAGCTAACCTGTACAGCGAAGACGAACTTCGTGGCCAGCAACATGGCCGCTCTCGTTTCACCATGCCCAATGCCGAAGAAATACTGCAGTGGATGCCCTCGGTGACAGACGTCACAAACATGCGCAGCTGTTGGTACGTCGGAGCGTCCACACAGAAGTTCAAATCAGCCTCCGCGCATGCAGATCTGCCACGCAAAGGTAGATGGTGTCAGCCGAAAGCGGCCACATGTCGTCCGTGCTTGGCAATTCTGCCACTGCCAGCAGCGAAGCCTGTACAGCGAAGAACTTCGTGGTCAGCAACGTGGTCACTTTCGTTTCACCATGATTTGTGCCATAAAGAAGTGAGGAACATTTACTCTAACGTATCAAGAACATTATTCTATCTCTTAATTTAGGCAACGCATTCACAATGAAGTGGTAATATGCTGGGACCAACAATGGTTACTAACTTAACCTTCATGCACCTCTGTGTTGCACGACAACTTTTGTGTGTCCCTCATGTTTTTTTTTCAAGATTCTCAGAAAATTAGTTTGCTGGAATAAAGCTATGTCCTAAAAACGTATACTGCAGTATTGTTATATTTTAACTTTATTTCTTTCTATAAGTAAACTCTTCAACTCAGATTTACGGCAGTTCTCACCATTGCAAAGCAGTGACCAAAGAAGCTGTCATATTGTTCCTACTCATTATACCTTTTCTATCTTTGTACCCTATATCATTTGTGGCAACCAATTAACATAGAATATTTCTGGGAGCCAACTGAAGGTCAAGTGGTCTTGTCTCTGCCGGACAGCAATTACAATGTTCGTTTTTACAGCCTCGCGCGTTAAATACCTCTTTCTTTTTTTTCCCGTGGAGCGTAGAAGGCTGGTAATTGTGAACTGTCACACCTCCCTGTTTTTCTTTTCTTTCCAGCTTTCTTCATTCTCAAAACTGTTTCTTCAGCACCGAATTGCCGGCTATTGACTTTTAGAACTCAGCTCAACCTCTCCATTTTCCATCATTTGATTCCCTTGTCGTCATCTTGCTTTACTTTGTTTTTTCAGTAAATGTTATTGCATAGCATACGTCCTGTGTTGTTACAAAATTTACTGTATTTTTGGCTTGTTAGGCAGGTGGAAAAATTTCTCAAAATTTTGGGGCGCTCAAGACAAGCCGTAATTATGAATGTTCCAAACCCAGGAAGCTCGCAGTTCATCACTGAGGTATTTCATTAGGATTTCCATTATGAACTGGTGGTGTAATACCTTAAGGGGCACTCCGATCTGAGCGAATTGTGAATAACGCTTTTCTCACTACTGTGTGAATACCCTGTAATGCGATATATTGAACATGTGCGATGGCCAAGTTCAATCAATTTGAATCGCTGCGCTTGCATGCATAAAGTTGAACCGAGACAGTAAGCTGATTAATAGGCTCCGGCGAGGCCCTGCTTGTGACACCTCCACTTAAAGTTTGCGGCAAGATTTACTGCGGGCGTTTCAGGCACAGTTTCTGAAGTACATCTCTCGCTTATCCTTCGACGGCGCTCTTGAGGAAATAACGACAATTGTATAATTGCATGGCATCGTGCTTGTGCGAGGCTTATATAAAAAGACAATATTTTTTCTCTGTAAAGCAACGCAACTGAAACATTTACGAAAACTGAGAAAACGAGCACTACGCTTGTGTGAAATGCGCCGCGTAGCCCCTGCAAACACTATAAGAGTGGCCTTTCTGTAGTACTTGTGAATTCTCCAGGGGGGCTGGGTAGTAGAATATTCTAGTACACAACAGATGAGGTGCACACTGCAAATACAGTTGTAAGGTGCCAACTGCTCTATAAATCGCCCTTATGTGGCGCTGTGCGGTCCCTCTACAGCGACATTATTCACCATTTCGAGCAGAAGCGAGACACCCGCCACGTGTTTGGATGACATGGTATACGAGGAAACAAGTTACTATAAATACCTGTACACTCTGAAAATAGCTTGAAACCTTTGGAGCGTGTTTTTTTTTTGCTGTGGTAATAGTGACGTAGTCGTTTTGCTAATTTTCTTTAATAAACTTGGAGCATGCCACGTTGTAGTCAAGGATTCTACGTAATACCGTAATAACTTGCCCAATTCACAAACCTTTGATTGCTAATTACGAGGCGTTGAAGCAGAAAAAAGTGCGCGAAATAACGTGAGGTATTCTTTTTTTTTGCGGTAGAAAAAGAGGTCCCGCGCAGTATTCAACTGTTTTCATTAGTTTAAATTGAGAGCGACATAAAAATTCTTTGTGTCTCAACCCATGGAGCAAGTGTGTGAAATAGCCCAATGAAAACATATTTGGGAGTTTGTGCGATGATTTTCAATGGAAGGTTTTATCAATTTCAGCCGTCAAGTCACTCGTTATGTGGAAAACCACGCGTGATATTTTATAACGAACGCGTAGTATTTTATAATGAATGCATTGCTGTTAGCGAAACTGCATACTAGAATAATGTCAATTGTTGTTGCAGCCATAGGAAATTCAAACTGACCGACCAGATTGTTAAAGAAACAATCAGTATGGTATTTTGTTGAAAAAGATCAAATATCGGAAGTCGGACACGCCATTTCGTTCAGCATAAAGATTCCAGACCATCTTCAGTAGCAGCGGCATGCTCCCAATATATCGCTGCTCATGACTTGTCCTAAATCACGTTTGCTGCTCCTGCGTCCACGATACGTTGATGAGAGCGAGGAACAACATATAAATACAATAATTGTGCTTGATTCCGGCGATTTAAAATACGTCGTGTTTAAAGAACAAAACCTTCACTCCATCCAAAGAAAACATAGCTCAAATTCATCGCTGTTGCTTCAACTCACTACACGCAAAAACATGGTATTGCGCAAGAACTGGCTATACGGTATAGTCAACTCGTGTTACCCAAAATAAAAATCAGTAACGTTATCCCAGACGGCTTAAGGAGAAGTGATTGCAGCAATTTCACCGGAAAGGCTGTTTCAATCAAATTGCTTCCGACTCGGAAAGACGAACCGTTGGCAAGTCCAATCTTCGGCTATAATTGCCGCAACGTAGTTCTGCTGTAGAAACGTCAGAACAATTGTTCTCATTCATACTTTTCTGGGCACTCGGATTCATTTTTCGTGCTTTTCTCTACTCTACGTAAAAAAAAAAACCTTTGCGACGCTCTCCGAGTGAGTGGTGCGTGTACAGGGAAGGAACTCAAGGTGCAGACACAACGTATACCATCAAAGATGACATTAAGTACATAATTAAGCCATATGGAACTACAGACTGCCAGCTCTTGGGTTGTTGTCGTGACGTTATCACATGATATTTGCATGGTAAAAAGTGAGTCGATCACGGGAGCCAAACACTGCAACACCCCGTGATTTGACTTGGGAAGAAGGCACAGTATTCCGCCATATGCGTCAGAGTTTACTATTCACCAACGTCTGTTCATTGTAGCTTGAGTTGGACGAAGCTAGTGAGTGCATTGACCACATCGTCGGCGAAAGTGTTTGCACCTGTTGTGTTTGCGCCCGACTGACTTAAACGAGAGGTTTCACCTCCTTATGGCTGTAATTGCCCCGGACGGAAGTGCTTTCACTCTGGAGAAGACAATATAACTATGTGGCTGCCCATCTCAGCTCTGAAAGCTACGAAATTGTTGTTGGCTTTTGTCAAGCATTCCAGACTGATTCACCGTCTGCGATATCAAACGCGGAACTGCTACACTGGCTAAACAGCAACCCCTCCTCCTCCTGTAGAACTTTTCTTCTCCTTTCCCAGTGCAGTATAGCCTACCGGGCTAAGCCCTGGTTAACCTCTCCACCTCTCTCCTTATTCTTCCTCTGTCTTGTGGTGTGCATAAAAAATCAGGAACTGGCGAAGAGGAGTAGCGATTCCATCCAATGTGAACGTCAGAAAACAATTTAACGCCTGGCTCCCAATGCTGCTCGTTATGTCTTGCAAGAATTCAGGGCCCAGACTTTATAGCTTAACGCATTACACGGTGTGCAAAAAGCTTTTACTTTCAAGTGTTATACAGGCTGGGATAAGTAGCTGAATTGTTTTCTTTTCGATTAAATCCCGGCTCCTCTACGCATGGTAGCCCAGTTTTGCTAGTGCTACTCGCGTGGTAGTGTCATCGCAAAAATTATTGCTTGCAAAATCATTGGAGTGACGCCGTCACGTATTCTTAGGAACCATCTTGTCTATCAAGACGCGAAGTCTGAGCCTTTCTGAATAAAAAAAAAGCAGTTATCTAAAATTATTTTGCTTTAGGAACTTCTTTCTTTGTTTACTAAATCTCTAAATATCTACATGAAGTGGCTACATACTGAATATCTACATGAAGTGTTATTCCTCTTAAAATGTGTTTCCACATATCTCATGAAAAAACCCGCTTTTTACACAAGTATTGCTCAAAAGAAGAGGCTACAGCAGGCTGAGGCTTCGCAAAGTCTTGGGTGTACTTTTTGGGACCATTACGTCACTTTTACTTGTGCTATGATTTGGTGACAATAACGAGATGCTGTTGGTTTATGCGCCAATATAGCGTGATTACTTCGAGGTGAGTCATGGTAGTTGACTCCGGAATAATTTCAACCCCTGGGGTTCTTAACCTTGTATCATCATAATCATCATTTTAATCATCATCATCATTATCAGCCTGACTACATCCATCACTATCATCATCATCAGCCTGACTACGTCCACTGCAGGACAATGGCCTCTCCCATGTTCCGCCAGTTAACCCGGTCTTGTGCTTGCTGCTGCCAATTTATACCCGCAAACTTCTTAATCTCATCTGCCCACCTAACCTTCTGTCTCCCCCTAACCCGCTTCCCTTCTCTGGGAATCCAGTCAGTTACCCTTAATGAACAGCGGTTATCCTGTCTACGCGCTACATGCCCTGCCCATGTCCATTTCTTCTTCTTGATTTCAGCTATGATATCCTTAACCCCCGTTTGCTCCCTAATCCACTCTGCTCTCTTCTTGTCTCTTAAGGTTACACCAACCATTTTTCTTTCCATTGCTCGCTGCGTCGTCCTCAATTTAAGCTGAACCCTCTTTGTAAGTCTCCAGGTTTCTGCTCCGTAGCTAAGTACCGGCAAGATACAGCTGTTATATACCTTCCTCTTGAGGGATAGTGGCAATCTACCTGTCATTACTTGAGAGTGCTTGCCGAATGTGCTCCACCCCATTCTTATTCTTCTAGTTACTTCAATCTCGTGGTTCGGATCTGCGGATTATTACCTGCCCTAAGTAGGCATAGTCTTTTACAACTTCAAGTGCACTATTAGCTATCTCAAAACGCTGCTCCTTACCGAGGTTTTTCTACATTACTTTCGTTTTCTGCAGATTAATTTTAAGACCCACCTTTCTGCTCTCCTTGTATAACTCCGTAATCATGTGATGCAATTCGTCCCCTGAGTTACTCAGCAATGCAATGTCATCGGCGAAGCGCAGGTTACTAAGGTACTCTCCTATAACTCTTATTCCTAACTGTTCTCATTCTAGGCTTCTGAAAACCTCCTGTAAGCATGTGGTAAATAGCATTGGGGAGATTGTGTCCCCCTGCCTTACACCTTTCTTGATTGGTATTTATGTTGCTTTCTGTATGAAGCACTACGGTAGCAGTCGATTCCCTTCAGATTTTTTCCAGGTTCTTTAGATATACTTCATCGACGCCCTGATTACGCAGTGTCTGCATTACGGCTGACATTTCTACTGAACCAAACGCCTTCTCCTAGTCTATGAAGGCTATGTATAGTGGTTAGTTATACTCTGAGCATTTCTCTATTACCTGATTAATAGTATGAATGTGGTCAATTGTTGAGTAGCCTGTTGGAAATCCTGCTTGTTCCTCTGGTTGATTGAATTCTAATGTTTTCTTTACTCTGTTAGCAATTACCTTTGTAAATAGCTTGTATACTACAGAGAGCAAGCTGATCGGCCTGTAATTCTTCAAGTCCTTGTCATCTCCTTTCTTATGTATTAAGATGATGTTAGCGTTCTTCCAAGACTCTGGTACTCTTCCCGTCAGGAGACACCTCGTAAACAGGGTGGCTAGTTTTTCTAACACAATCTGTCCTCCATCTTTCAGCAGATCTGATGTTACCTGATCCTCACCAGCAGCTTTGCCCCTTTGCATGCTCTCCAAAGCTTTTCTGACTTCTATCATTACTGGTGGGGTGTAATGTGGGTTACTGCTAGTTTTTATAGTATTAAGGTCGTGGTTGTCTCGGCTACTGTACAGATCTCTGTAAAACTCCTCCGCCATTTTAACTATCCTATCCATATTGGTAGTTATTTTGCCTTCTTTGTCCCTTAGTGCATACATCCGACTTTTGCCTATCCCAAGTTTCCTCTTCAATGCTTTGAAACTTCCTCCGTTTTTCAGAGCGTGTTCAATTCTCTCCATGTTATACCTTCTTACATCGCATACCTTACGTCTAATAATCAACTTCGAAAGCTCTGCCAGTTCTATTTTGTCTGTTTTACTTGACTCTTTCATGATTTGACGCTTCTTAATTAGGTTCTTCGTTTCCTGGGAAAGCTTTCCAGTGTCCTGTCTAACTACCCTGCCTCCAACTTCCAGGGTCCACTACGTCCACTGCAGGACAAAGGCGTGTCCCACGTCCCGCCAGTTAACCCCGTCCTGTGCTTGCTGCTGCCAATTTATACCCGCAAACTTCTTAATCTCATCTGCCAATCTAACCTTCTGTCTCTCCCTACCTAACCCGCTTATCTTCTTTGGGAATCAAGTTAGTTACCCTTATAGACCAGCGGTTATCCTGTCTGCGTGCTACATGCCCGGCCTATGTCCATTTCCTCTTCTTTATTTCAACTATGATATACTTAACCCCAGTTTGTTCCCTAATCCACTCTGCTCTCTTCTTGTTTCTTAAGGTTACACCTACCATTTTTCTTTCGATTGCTCGCTGCGTCGTCCTCAATTCAAGCTAAACCCTCTATGCAAGTCTCCAGGTTTCTGCTCCGTAGCTGAGGAACGGTCAGATACAGCTGTTATATACATTCCTCTTGAGAGATAGTGGCAATCTACCAGTCATAACTTGAGAGTGCTTGCCAAATGTGCTCCACCCCGTTCTTATTCTTCTAGTTACTTCAATCTCATGGTTCGGCTCCGGGGTTGTTACCTGCCCTAAGTAAACATTGTCTCTTACAAATTGAAGCGCACTATTACCTATCTCGAAGTGCTGCTCTTTTCTGAGGTTGTTCTACATTATTTTCGTTTTCTGCCGATTAATTTTTAAGAACCACCTTTCTGCTCTCCTTGTCTAACTCCGTAATCATGTGATGCGATTCGTCCCCTGAGTTACTCAGCAATGCAATGTCATCGGCGAAGCGCAGGTTACTAAGGTACGCTCCTATAACTCTTATTCCTCACTGTTCTCATTCTAGGCTTCTGAAAACCTCCTGTAAGCATGTGGTAAATAGCATTGGGGAGATTGTGTCCCCCTGCCTTACACCTTTCTTGATTGGTATTTATGTTGCTTTATTTATGAAGCACTACGGTAGCAGTCGATTCCCTTCAGATTTTTTCCAGGTTCTTTACATATACTTCATCGACGCCCTGATTACGCAGTGTCTGCATTACGGCTGACATTTCTACTGAATCAAACGCCTTCTCGTAGTCTATGAAGGCTATGTATAGTGGTTGGTTATATTATGAGCATTTATCTATTACCTGATGGATAGTATAAATCTGGTCGATTGTTGAGTAGCCTGTTCGAAATCCTGCTTGTTCCTATGGTCGATTGAATTCTAATGTTCTCTTTACTCTGTTAGCAATTACCTGTGTCTATAGCTTGTATACTACAGAGAGCAAGCTAATCGGCCTGTAATTCTTCAAGTTCTTGTCATCTTCTTTATAATGTATTATATTGATGTTAGCATTTTTCCATGACTCTGGTACACTTCCCGTCAGGAGACACCTCGTAAACAGGTGGCCAGTTTTTCCAAGACAGTCTGTCCTCCATCTTTCAGCAGATCTAATGTTACCTGATCCTCACACACAGATTTGCCTTTTTGCATGTTCTTCAAAGCTTTTCTGACTTCTTCTATCATTACTGGTGGGGTGCCATCTGGGTTACCGCTAGTTCTTATAGTATTAGGGTCGTGGTTGTCCCGGCTACTGTACATCATCGTCATCATCATCATCATCAACATCATCATCATCATCATCTCAGCCTGACTACGTTCACTGCAGGACAAAGGCCTCTCCCATGTTCCGCCAGTTAACCCGGTCCTGTGCTTGCTGCTGCCAATTCATACCCGGAAACTTCTTAATCTCATCTGCCCACCTAACCTGTCTCCCCCTAACGCGCTTGCCTTCTCTAGGAATCCAGTCAGTTAGCCTTAATTACCAGCAGTTATCCTGTCTACGCGCTACATGCCCGGCCCATGTCCATTTCCTCTTTTTGACTACTGTACAGATCTCTGTAAAACCTCCGCTTTTTTAACTCTCCTATGCATATTGGTAGTTATCTTGCCTTCTTTGTCCCTTAGTGCATACATTCGATTTTTGTCTATGCCAAGTTTCCTCTTCACTGCTTTGACGCTTCCTCTGTTTTTCAGAGTGTGTTCAATTCTCTCCATGTTATACCTTAAGCTTATTAATCAACTTCGAAAGCTGTGCCAGTGCTATTTTGTCTGTTGTACTTGAGACTTTCATCATTTGACGCTTCTTAATGAGATTCTTCGTTTCCTGGGAAAGCTTGCCAGTGTCCTGTCTAACTACCCTGCCTCCAACTTTCACTGCACACTCCGTAATGAGACTCATCAGATTATCATTCATTGTATCTACGCTAAGGTTCGTTTCCTCACTTAGAGCCGAGTACCTCTTCTGGAGCGAGACTCTGAATTCCTGTACTTTCCCTCTCAGTGCTAGCTCATTGATTGGCTTCTTGCATATCAGTTTCTGTCGTTCCTTATTCAAGTCTAGGCGAATTCGAGACCGCACCATTCTATGGTCACAGCATCGTACCTTGCCAACCACTTCCACATCCTGCACGTTGCCTGGGTGTGCAGTTATTATGAAGTCTATGACATTCTTATTTTCGCCATTAGGGCTTCTTCATGTCCACTTGCGGTTTCCTCATTTTCGTCAGAAGGTATTCAAAATCCGTAAATTATTGCATTCTGCGAATTGTACTCGTAGCTCTCCTCTGGCGTTTCTAGTACCGATGCCATAATCTCCTACTGCCTGGTCTGCAGCCTGTTTCTTCCCAACCTTTGCATTAAAGTCCTCAGTAGAGTATACTGCGTTTTTACCTTACTCATTGCCGATTCAACGTCTTCATAGAAGCTTTGAACCGAAGCGTCATCATGGCTGGATGTAGGCGCGTAAGCCTGTACCACCTTCATCTTGTATCTCTTATTCAGTTTAACTACAACACCTACCACCCTTTAATAATTGCTATAGTATTCCTTTATGTAGCCAGCTATGTTTATGTGAATCGGGAACTCCACTCCCAGTTCTGTTCTGTCAGCCAAGCCCCGATAGCAAAGGACGTGCCTATTCTCTAGCACCGTATTGGCCTCATCTGTCCTCCTAGCCTCACTTAGGCCTATTATATCCCAATCAACGCCCTCTAGCTCCTCTAAAAGTACAGCTAGACTTCCTTCACTAGATAAGGTTCTGGCGTTAAACGTTGCCAAGTTCCGGTTCTAATGGCGGCCTGTCAGGATCCAGAGATTCTTAGCACCCTCTGCTGCGTTGCAGATCTGACCACCGCCGTTGTCAGTTGCATCGCAGCTGCTGGGGACTGAGGGCTTTGAGTTAATTGACGTATGCATGTGGGAGGTAGTGGCCAGATACTGCACTGGGGTGGCCATTCCTTCTCTGGTGAGGGAGTCCGTTGCTGGTGGTGGTTGCCGATGAGGCTGCACCCCAGGCCCCTTAGTGCAGTTCCATCACCACGCGGATTTTTTTTATTTGGTTGGGAACTGCGCGGCTCTGGGATTTGAACCGCGGACCTTTTGCATGCGAGGCGGATGCTCTAACCACTACCCCATCGCCGCTATACTTCGCCATCACTGCTAAACCCGTATACCTAATGTTATGTACGCTGGTTTTGCCTTTCACCCATGTCGAAAGCCTGTCGCCAAGGCCAGTAATTGAGTGCGCGGTGTCGAACTAAGAAAAAGACAGACAGCTTACCAGCTAAGCTACCATGGCAAAGGTGAGTTGTTCTTTGTCTCCTTTGCCAATTTACAACTTATAACGTCAATGAAAGGAAAATATAAGCGAAAACTGTTACAGTAATCTCCAAGAAGGGAGTCTGCTTTGTCGACAGGTTTTAGGCTCTAAGTGACGGCTAAAATTTGAGAAAACTACCAAAAATAACGAACAGAAAAACCATAATCAGAATTAATTGAAACACAATTATTGTTTACAGAATACCTCGTCCAAATTATTTGTTTTTCTAATAAACAGCAAAGCATTAAAGCTCTTTTCGAACTGAATACCACGAAGGCAGTGCCTTGCCGCGGCCAGAAGGGAAAATGGGAAGAATACTTCAAAAGTCATAGACGACACAGATATCACTGCGTCTGTAGTTTCAATGCGTAATATGGTTGTTTCCTTAAAAAGACTTCTACGTTCAGAAAATTGCCATTGGTGAATAAAATTTTGATACTGGTCGTCCAAGGCACAAAAGTTGTGCCTTGCCACCATGTTTTAATCATTTTTCACGCATGCGATAGTTTATTCTTTGCTTTTCTTCCATCTTCCTCATTCTACAGGACTAAAAGAGAAGATCGGAATTCTGCTTGTCGTCGTCGCACCGCATTTATCTTCCTAGACCTACCAAACGATGCACAACAAAGATTATCACGGGGAATGCAGTTAACGACAGTAAAACTTGTATTCAAGAGGGTCCCGAATACATATTGCAATTCACTTTTTTTCCAGAGCACAATTTCGTATCCCCCACCCCCGTATAGTCTCCAACGTAGAGTAATAATGTAATGTCATTAGTTGCTACCTTTCTTCTCTTTCCTAATAACTCTCTTCCCGCGAAACAGCCCTAAGACTTACAGAAAATACAACCACTGCAAAACTTCAAGACCTGAGCATACATAACACTTTTACATAACAAATCCGCTATGCTCGCATATCGAGAAAGGCTCAAGTCAACAGAGCAAATCAGAGACTACGAAAGCTAGGGTACCCCCTAAGACCTCAATATTACGAAGAACAGAGACTTCTTCTACATAAGAGAACACATGATGACTTCTACCATTCCCCGAAACACGAGTGGTAAATATCATAAGGGTAGACGAAAGGCCAGAGACAGATTTTTTCAATGGAAGTTTGGACACCATCGAACCTTCTTCTACAGACACGCATGCAAACTAGCCATACACAAATACACAGTAGTAGCGAGAAATCAATCCGGTACAGTCACAGAAACTGTATTAACTGACTCAGCAGGGCAGAGCCAGCCACTGTAGCACTGGCTATACGAGATGCCGAATACAAGACCCAAGATGCAATATCTTGGGTCTTAATTCGGTCTCGCAGTCAGCATGCAGTCAATACCTGACAAGATTTGAATAAAATGTTGAACACACAAATGTAGAACACAGATTAAAAATTTTCAGAACACACATTGAACATCATCATATGGTGTCATTTAATGTCAAATGCACGCTGGGCCAGAGGGTAATGAGAGCAGATGGTATAGCTCGTGGTATTCGCACCCAAGTACCATTACGGACTCGAAAAACCTACAGTCACCCAGCGTGATATCCTGGAGATGCAAAGAAAAGAAAGGCTAAAATTCAGCCCACCACATCACAAATTCAATATCGGGCAGGCCAGGGACTGGCGCTGCATGGTTACAGATCAACACGTAGGCCAACCTATTATTCCTCAACAAAATTCACCAAACGCAGTACCCGAACACATGTCTGTGATGTTGGTAGCAGCCACCTCTCACCAACATATCGTGAATGTGTAGACTGAGGCCACTCGAAATAATTCACTTTTTAAAGGAGAAACCTACTTGGGAAGCACCGGGAAGCCTGGCTTGCAAGCAAGGATCAAGAGGTCCAAGATGCTCTGCTTGATCAGGTGCAGCTACCCGCACAGGCCAGTGAGGCGCTGGACAAGGAGACCCACGCACCTTCACCCTAATTACCTCTAGTACAGTGAAGCTTCTACTACTACCACAGCTGCTACTACTAGTAGTAGTAGTAATATTAGGAGTAGTACTGCAACTACTACTAAACTATTAGATTACATAATACCGCACTTTGGATCCTGCTGTTGACCTTTCGTGCCTCTGAGCAATCAATCTCAAATAATTCAGTTGCTCAATGTTCGAGAGTAAAATACCATAAAGTCCAAATATTGAAAAGCCGCTATATCCAGAAAACGGCTGTGTTACAACCGACAAAGAAGCACCCCTTGTGAATGGGCGTTGCGGAACGCGATTTTGTGCCCCTTGTACGTTCGCTGAGGATAATGCACAAAACAGCTGTCGTGGGAAGCAGGAATGATTTCGCTAGCACCATATTGAGTCAACGCCCTTGTTTGTTGCTGCAGTAACGTCGGTCCGTAATAAACGGGACTGGATGATATATAGCGTGTGCGATAAAGCAATTCCTAAAGAAGACGTGGTGATGTCTGTATGGCAACAAAAAAATTCCGCCATATCCACGAAGTGAATGATGATGAGTGGGCGAAGCTCCGGAGGTATACCTGGTAAACCATGAATCCTCTGTACACTTTGCCCACTCGATTTTATTACATCGCTCCCCCTAGCGTACGTCGCCGCACTAAATCGAACGATTGCCTTCAACCAACATCTTGCATCTTTTCATCATCAGCTACAAGTACCACCATCTAGTAAACACTACAAGAACTAAACGAGAGGTGGCTACATACAGGAGACGGTACCGCCATCTAGTGAACACTGCAAGAACTAAACTAGAGGTGGTTACATACAGGGGACGGTACCGCCAATCTAGTGAACACTGCAAGAACTAAACTAGAGGTGGCTACATACAGGCTACAGGGGACGCACAGCCCACGCCCTAAGGAGCTTCGCCCGCTAAAACGAGTTTGTTGTTTTAATAAAATCTGGCGTGGTACTGACTGTATTCGCTATTATCGAATTATCGTCAATTGGATTTCCAAAGAGCTCGAAAAAAATAATATATTGTTTTTATGATAAATGAGAACAGTGCAATAACTATAATTTTGTCACTGTTGAACAAAAAAGAAAAAAAATTAAATTATTTTTTTTCCTAATGCGTGACGAAACACCACTCTGGTAGATAACCTGAACCAGACAATGACGGGTTTAAACTGTGCTGTTGGTAGTCCGCATGCTTTCATTTCGGCTATTTTAGCCCGAAAAACGAATAAACAAATAGTACCAAACCCTTTGTGCCTGTACCACGCAGCGTAAAGATAGTCTTGATGATGCATTTTTGTCACACTTTCAAAGCTTAAGAGCCAGTTGTTTCACGGTTCAGCGTAGTTCGAAGGCCAAGGATCATTTAGGAACAGTCGGAACAAGACGCTACTCTGGCCCATTCAGCGAACGCTTGTGGTATGCATTTGTTAAATAAAAAATGAGACAAATATGAAAAAACGAGAATTTTTGTGGGTTTCGATTTACCCTATTCATTTATTTGCACACTCGGTATTTTTGTCAAAATTTTTAACTCATATTAGCCCACAAAAATCTTTTTTATGTTCAAAGTTCGCTTTAATCAAGCATGATGAGAGCAGTTTGAAATGGTCGCGCAAAAATTAATATAGCAAACTATATGCGTATTTCTTTGAAAGAGTTCCCGAAGAGAACCTTATAGACATTTTTTTTTCTTTTTTTGCATTCGAATCAATTCATTTTGGCGTAGTTCATATTGTTTCTCGAGATATCTACAATGCTGTGCGTAGCAACATTGTTGGAATCACCAGTGATGGTTCCGTGAGCGGGGACTGGAGAAGTGAACACTAGCAACAGTGTTGAAAGTAAACATTCGACAGAAATCTGTCTGGTTGGGTATGAAACTGGAATATGATTTAGACTCCAACCAAAAGTTTTAAAGAAACCCGACGTTTCGAAACTGACTTGGTTCCTTCCTCAGGGGTGCCTGCGGAGGCTACGTAGCAGCGCCGTCTTCAAAGCACTCGCGGGGTGGCTCATGACCCCCCCCTCTCTCTCTCTCTCTCGTGCTTTGCCGTGGAGCGCAGTCCATATTAATACACTGGGGGAAGGGTTCCGAGGGAGCGGTTGATATTATTGGCTGTCGTCTGTATGTGCCACGACTCGAGTAACAACTTTCTCCTCCAGTTCGGCTCGCTTTCAAGGATGGCCGTCACTTCAAAATTTATTTTGTGATCCAACATCTCAGCATGTCAGGTGACTGCGCTGCGCTTTTTGTAGAACTTCCGCACATCGTTGGCGTGTTGCCTCAGTCGTTCCGGTAGGCTTTTCGTGTCACCGATATACGACGAGGGGCACTCGGCACACGGAATTTTGTAAACGACACCGGGGTGCCTGTCCATTGTTGGACGGTCTTTCGGGCGGGAGAAAAAGTGGCCCAGCGTACACGAAAGCACGTGCGCGATGCGAACCCCTTCCTTCCTGAAGATCCACGCTAACATCTCGCTGGTTTCCTGAACGTATGGAACCTGTACACGTTTCGGGGGGCTGCCAATTGAGATTGATTGGTGTTTTCGTATCCTCTGTTGCTCTGCGCGGCGGGTGGTAGCTCGAATGAAGTTTTCTGGGTATCCGTTTTTTTTTAAGGTGGGCAATTACGTGGGCCTCCTCTTTCTTTCGCTTGGTGTCATTAGAGCATAAGTTCCTAGCTCTCTCGAGTAGCGTGGTGACAACCGAGGCCTTGTGGCAGGTGGGGTGGGAAGAATCAAATTGATAGTAGCGGCCAGTGTGCGTTGCCTTCCTGTGAACGGAGAACTCCAGGCCCTCACGCTTTCTTGCCACCTGGACGTCGAGAAATGGCAGGCAGTGGTCGTTTTCACACTCGGTCGTGAATTGTATGGCTGGGTGCACAGAATTTAGTTGTTGTCTGAAGTTCTCAACTTCAGCAAAACAATCGTCCATATAACGCAGAAAAAGCTTGGGTCGCGGCGAGAAGGAGCTGAGTGCTTTTTCTTCTATGTACTCCTTGGTCAGGTTTGACATCGTGACGGAGATGGAAGCTCCCATCGCGGTTCCAATGTTCTGCCTGAAAATAGTTCCTTTGTAGGAGAAACACGTGCTGGAGAGGCTGAACTCCAGTAGACAACACAGCTCGTCAACCGCCAAAGGAGTTCTTTCACTCAAGCTTGCGTCCTCCTCAAGTGCAGCACGGGCAGCGGAGACAGCTAAGGGAACTGGCACATTGGTGAACAATGAAATGACGTCAAATGAGACCATGCTCTCGTCATCGCCGATGCTCACATTTGACGCTAGCTGCACGAAGTGGCTGGCGTCACGAACATGAGTTGGTGTCTTCCGGGTTAGTGGGGCGAAGATTTGGAGTAGAAAATTTGAAAGGGCTTGACATGGGGCGGAAGTGAAGTCTACAATCGGTCGGAGGGGGTCGTCAGGCATGTAAATTTTTGGTAGTTACATAAAAACTCGGTGCGGATCCGTTACGGCAGATTAGTCGCAGGTAGAGTGTTCTGAAATCCGGGTAATGCTTGAAAAGTTCCGCGAGATGTCGCTGCTACGTGACCTCCGCAGTCACCCCTGAGGAAGGAACCAAGTCGGTTCCGAAATTTCGGGTTTCTTCAAAACATTTGGTTGGAGTCTAAATCATCTCCTAGCAACAGTGTTGTACACGACGGATGCCACAGCCGCACAAGGCGCGAGCATAAGAAGCTTGCCGAGCAAGCTCCTAGAATGTGATATTGGTTTCTTGAAAGCCATTTCATCTCTTGCTCCTCAACTTTTTATGTCTCTGGGAATTCTGGGATTGCTCCCAGAAATCTGTACAATACCACCTCTGGTGTTCAGGCAAGGACGGCGTCAAGCTGCGGAATTTCTCTAAAGATTTCTAAGCAAATCTCTCTTTTCCGTAATGGTACCCAAGGTGTAACTGTATGCTTAGTTTTTATCCAAACTCAACGACATCGATCAGAAACCCTAGAGAATTTTAGTAAAACAATAGAGGAAAACTTTGTGCTTGTGTCCGCGAGTTCTGCAGGTTATAGCGCTGCAGTCGGAACTATAATAATGGCACTTCTTAGAATTGCTTAAACTTCCTTCTGTTTGAATCCTGTGGCTTTTAGACTTGTAAAAGTGGTAATTATGGAGGTAGAAGTAATACATACTGTAATAATTACGATGTGTACAAGAACCCTTTGCATCCTGTGGTTCAGAAAAAGTACATCACTCTCGAATTTGTATTAAAGTTACTAGAGTTTCAATGTGGCAGTTTCTGCTTACTTCAAATAAGCATCAATTTTCGAAGGTGAAGAAAGAAACACAAATACTTTGTTTACGTACAATACGCCTAGGTTTAGGAATGGTTTAACTCTATTATTGTGTTACGAGTGTAAAGTAGCCAATGTACTTTACCAGTGTTATACCGCACGACCTAGTTAGGCTAGACAATGCGAGACAGAACTGTTGGAGGTTGTTGATCGGTGATGCAAGGAGAATTCAAGTTGGGAATAGTTTGATGTACATGCGAAGTGCACTGAAAAAAGCATAGAGTTCCAGTGTAAGAAAAGTATCATGGTAGTCCAGAGGGCCCAATAACAGGCGGAACGCCACCATGTTCCCGCCCTGACTCAGGCGTCACGTATACAGTAGTGGCTGCTGGTATGTCCCTCGTGGACACCCTGGTGGCTTAAACTCCTCAGGACTGTTTAATGTTCTTGACTGACCTTCGCACGGGGTATGCCAAATATGAGACGAGAGCGCAGAGCAGGGCGTTCTTTCTTTCTTCTTTCTTTCTTTCTTTCTTTCTTTCTTTCTTTCTTTATACCTTTCCTTCCTTTTTTCTTTCTTTCTCTCTTTCTTTCTTTTTTTCTTTATACCTTTCTTTCTTTGTTTCTCTCTCTCTTTCTTTCTTTCGTTCTTTCTTTTTTATTTCTTTCTTCTTTTTTTTCTTTCTTTCTACTTTCTTTTATCTGTTCTTCATTCGTTCAATTGATCCCTTCTTTTTTGTGTTTTTTTCTTTCTGTTCCTGTGCAGGATGCAGAAAAACCATGAACCAGCGCTGCATCTTTCCTACATCTTTTGTTACGTATGCTAATGTGCAGTACCCCATGAACTTTCCAGGTGCATTGAACGGATCTTGTAGGCACCTGCAGCAACTTGTCGCAAAATTATCAGCTTGACGCTTTTAGGCTTATGAATATAAATCAGCTCGCGAGTTGACGACGAATTGCACCTTTATCCAAAGTAAAATCCAGTAAAACACTTCAATAAACAAAGTCGCAAGGGCATTCGACGCCACGAGCACGAAAACTAGGCAAGTACATGAATCCCGCTGTTCCTGAACAATCGGCACGCCAGGGTCCCCTCTGGTAAATATAGTAGGCAACTTTACGTTCGCGAACCAGAGATGTGACGTCATTCTGCAAGGCGACCATCCCATCTGCCCGAGTGGTAACACGTGATGTAGATGTGAGTTATACATCTAACATATTGCTCAAGTGGAGGACTAGTTGCCACACTGTGCTCTGTTTTGGCATGCGCTAATATTGAGCTTCTTCTTTTATTGTGCTATTGAAAACGTGAATTGATTACGCACAGCGGACAGAAAGTGAAACAAAAAGAACGCGTGAAAGGACAAGAGCTATGCTGGGCGTTTCAGACAGAAGACGGGCGTGTTTCTGCGGTGCAAGTATAATAACCGAGTCTGTACCGTGACGGTTCATATTTATTCTGTTTCTTATGCATGGAGCTGTCGAAACTAAGCCTTATGCAGTGGAGATAGAATTGGTAACAGGAGACCATGAGGACGACTGAATGCGCCTGTCGTGCACAAGCCATCTCAGCTGCTCACCACGAAAGCAAGAGAAGCGCATACTAAGAAAACAAAAGAAACCAGTAACCTTCAATATTGACGTCAGATGCAAGCGTTTCTCGCAACCGCGTAAGCAATGCGGTCGATTCTGGAGGGCACCCGGGAACGGCTGTTATACGCCTCACATTTTTTGTTCAGCTTGCGTAGTTCGCGCTCTTATGTGGCTATGCTGAATGCCGGTTCTTTTACTCATCGATTCATATTCGTACCACGTAGCATAAGTCGAGCTATTGAGAATGTGGAGAAGCGTAAGCGCTGGAATGTTCCCACCGCCGTGTGGTTAGCAAAGAGCATACGCTCCTCATAAGGCTTAGCTTTTGTTTCCTGGGCTATAATAGCTGCATACATGCCCACCTGCGCTGCGTATGTTGGTTCAAATGTACTCCATCCTACTTCTTAGCAGAGGCATGAAAAGTTCTTAGTATATTCGTGGAAATCCTATTCAGCCTATTCTTTTTAGTCAGTAAAGGTATAAAACTCAGTTTTCCATACGACTCCATTCTTAACCCGACTGTCCCTTTTGCACATTGCTGTCTCGTGCTCACTCTAACATCAACGAGTTTACAACTGTAATGGAGAAGCACGCTCCCAATACTCAATTGTGGTTGCAAATTGGCGACCGCCATTCATCGCTCGTGTATTGTCTTGCGCTCTTTCGCCAAGTCGTCTTTTGAGCAGAGATCATTCAAATTTGCGGCATACCTGAAAAATTTACAACTCAAAAAGGACAATGGTAAGCTTTAGAGTAGGCACAGCTATTGTTTGCGGCCTCCTAAAAGGGCTTCGCATACGCTTCATTTGGGTCATACAAGAGGTACTGGTTTAGGATTACGGTTTCGCGTTCACTGTGCTTGCCGAGCTGCGGCGTTTCGGAAAAGGCGAGTGCAGATTAATAATAATTAAAAACTAGTGCAGCGATTGCCTTCGGCACCACTGGTCTTTGAAACTTCTGGTCCGATTTTCAGTGGTGATCAATACATCGGCCACTAGTTGTAAGTTACCAGCTGAGGCTACGCTTGCAGGTAGCAGTGTTCACTTGCACCGTGCATGAGATGATTGAACAAATATATAAGGGAGAATTTGAAGTTTTAGGAGAGTTGATATGGTATGAATGTAACAAGTAACCACCGAACAAGTGTAGTTAATTTTGTGTTGCAGAGGGAATAGCTCTTGCCTAAGTGGCTCATATCACCCTCCTTTAAACGGAAAAAGCAAGATTGTGCTTTTTTCAAACCCATGCTCGCTGTCCCAAGGAAGCAGCCAAACCTACAGTCCCGGAGAATAACATGATCAATAAATAACAGTATAGGTAAGAGAAGACGGGCCATTATGCTTCTAGAAACTTACTGAAAAAAAAGAGAGAGTCATAGAAGAAAAACAGAGAGACGTGTCAGTCATCGAAAGCAGAAGACGAAAAAGAATTCTACGTGCGATGGATATATTGGTTCTGAGGAAAATTACACTGTATGGACACAAGGTTTTGTACCTTATCACGAGAAGAACTGCAGCGTCAGAAGAGGCCATTCATGCGGTGCTTCAACAATCTACAGCTTCGCTGACTAAGGAAGTTTGTTTTGTTTTGTTTTTCCGTGTGCTGCACTGACCTCTAGAAGGAAAGATTAAGCGGAAGGACAGGGCGGTTAGAGTTACTGTATATGCTACTTTTAGGTATAGCATATAGAGTAACTCTACTGCTGTTCTTCGTTGAGCGCCAGACTTCTGCATAATGTCAGCACCCGGCTTCAGTAAACTCTCTCATACGTTGCACCCGTTCAATAAAGGCTGGCGCTTGAGCTCCAGAGGATGTCATTATCTCTTGGCACAACCGTCCGTTGATGCATCTGCGTCATAGTTCAACTTGAGGGCATTCAAAAGGGAGGCATTAAAACTTACGAAGTGACAGCGTTCCTTCGAAGCCAACTATGCTCTTAAAACATCCTGAGCACTTATGCGCAACGAAGGTACTTCACTTCAGCACGATGCCCCCTAATTACATCCTGCATCAGTCGCTGAATAACTAAGTAGAAATTATGCATTATTTATTGCACGCGTGCTCATTCCGAACGTAAACATGCGTAATTCCGTTTCCGGGTGTGTTAACATGCAGGTCGGAAACACGCATTATCACAAGGGCTCCCCGGAACAGTTTGAATTGTCGAAACTAACCGTTACGTCACCTGTGTAGGTGCCCTCAGGGTTATTGCTTGTGAGTGCCGGTGCGTGTGTGTCTGTTTTAGTGTGTGAACGTAATAATAATAACCATCTGGAGTTTTGCGTCACAAAATCGTGCTATGATTGTGAGGGGCGCCGTAGCAGGGGTCTGCGTAAATTTCGACCTGCAGGTGCTAATTAACGTGCAGTGAAGTCGAGGACTACTGGCGCCTGTAGCGGTTCACATCCACTGAAAAAAAAAACCGCTGGAGCCGTGATCCTCCCTGTGACCTTCAAGTCAGCAGCCCTGCACCGCAACCACTGTACCACTGTGCGAAGAGGAGAGAAATAGAAAGATCGCGTGAGTGTGTGGGTGTTTGAGTGTGGGGGGAGGCGGTGCAGCCGGGTCGAAAAGTGTCACATGGCTGCAATCAACTCGTTAGGTAACTTCACTAACATTACCTAACTACGAAAGCGCACAAAACGAGGGCATATAAACATGAGTATGCTAGAAGTAGTGAAAAACTGTTGAACAGATAATCTCCCTGTACCCAAGTAGCTTATAGCTGCTAACCATAGCAGTAGCTTTGCATTAAGGATGGCAATTTGAGAACTCTATGAAATGAAGTGCAGCGACGACGTCGAGACCTGTACTAAGAAGCTAGAGGCACCATTTCACGCATGAACGCCCGTATCCACAACGCGGGAGAGCTTATCGCAATACAGAGGTAACCGTTTGCTCTGGAAATAATTAACTAATGCAGTACGCTTTGGGTAGGCAACGATAAGAGCCCAGTTCACGCTGTGTACAAGTTTTTATCATCGGATTGGTCAGAAAACATCAATATCTTGAAAGCAACTTCTCTTCACGATCCTGTATAAATACAACACTGCCAGAAAATATATAGTAGTTAAATAAAGCAAAATAAGTTAACATTGTTTTTAATTACGTGAGGCGTGGTCATCATTTGTCAGGAAATAAGGAAGGACGAAACGAATGCAAGCAAAAAAAAAGTAAGATTGGGCAGGCTATCATATACATTAGTCTAGAGAAACTCTTTGCAAACTTACAGGGGGTAAACAAATAGGCTTATATAAAAGTTAGAGGGAGAGAAAGAAATAGAGGGAGCCGACAAATACACGCGTCCCACTTCTCACAATCGTAATATGGTCATCAGTATACAGCCACTGGTGCAAGTCTGTTCACTTCAAGCACTGCAGCAATGACTTCCTCCCCCTCATTCGCGATAGCCTCTCAGGACAAAATTTGAAAATGTTTACTGCCGTTATCAGTGTGTGGTCTATGTGCTCTAAAGCAACCGCGAGTGAGTGTTTCTACTCATGTACCAAGTACAGTTGCAGAAGTTTTGGGATGTCTCCTCGCTAACGTAGGCAGTTTTCACAAAGAAGGTGGTCAGTGTGGTCAGTCGTAACCATGCGAAGGAGTAATCAGTTCGTAAAGGCCACTTTCATTCATAAACCGCGGTGCACTGTGGCTTGTTTTAAGTGGCGTAAATTAGGTGCCTGAAGCGAAGCGTTTGCGTAGTGATAATTGGTTCTTTCATCTACTTGCTGTATGCCAACAGGAGGGCGTTAGTTTTCTTTAAAACCACTCAAGGCGAGCTAGTAGAATCTGTTCTTTCTGTTCTTGACAGGCGTATGGATTTGAGCCTGTCGACTTGAAAGCATGTTTGAGCGGCATCGTTAGCACGTTCATTTACTTGACAGTCGCTAAAATGTCATATGGTGTCCTTTTTAGATCGATGTATGGAGGAAACACCTCATTTTAAGAACTGATTGATCGTATGCTCCGAGGCGTAGCTCTGATAACAAACATTGTTGGGCGGCCTGGGAATCACTGAGTAATAACCATCATTGAGGCTATTCGTTATTGACCACCATATGTACAATGCGCAGAGTGGCTATTTCTGGAACCGTCAATCTTCTTTAGTGGTCTGTCTTGAAACTGAGGGTACAAGATTTCACTGAGACAACCACTGCATCAGAAGTACTGCGAAGGATTGTCGATCTGTCATTATAAACTTGTGCTGGATCAGCATGCCTCTCGCACAATAGAATAAATAGCTGTTTCAGGAATCATGAATATATATAAATAACACGTATTCATAACATATCTTTTTATGTTAGTGTGAAAGTAGATGGACTATTAACATAATCCTCTGAATTATTAAAGACATAGAAGTCATTGTTTTTATACTTTATTTGTGCGGTAGTAATGACCACAAAAATAGAAAATACTCAAAGGGAAACAACATAAATAGCAACTCAGCTGACGAAGAATGAATTTGCTGCTGTTGGGCAGTGAACCCACTACTTAAACATACGTTTTCTATGCTCTGCAGTTGGAGCTGCGGCAACATTCGATTCTCCGTTCATGCTATTGCGTATTTGCGCACATGTAAGCCTGGGCAGTTCACTTTTTTTATTGGAAAAGGCCCGCAGTGGTTTTCTTCTTTTGCACAAGATGACTAATGGAGCTACAAAAATGCTAAGTAATACCCGACATCTTCAGTCACGTTTCTGCTCTCCTCATCCCCACTGGCATATTCACCATAAGTAATCTACACTATATATACCCTGCTGATGTACAGCACATTACACTGCACGTACTTGACGGATAAGACTCTATCCGCAAACTCTGCATAGATCACGAAAGATCAGCACTTTCGAGGCAAAAACAGGCCTATTTTCAGCTCCACCCGAAGGACACAAGCATGCCTGACAGTGTAGTGGCGACCGCAAATGTTGGCAAGAAAGCGCTACAGAAAAGTATAGTCGCCACCTTGAATTAATGTGTTTTCATATATAGAGTAATGGTTATAGCATCTATATATTACTTTACTGATAATTGTTCACATTGATTGTCGAATAAGCTGCGCTAAGAGATATAGAGAAGAGAGGGTTGAGCAGAGTGCAAAATTGTGGAATAAAGCTATATATATATATATATATATATATATATATATATATATATATATATATATATATATATATATATATATATAAGGGAAAGAAGTGTATACCCAAGGGCTCGTTTTTCCGTGTTTTAACACTATATTAATGAGATATAACAGACAGTAATGCCAAGGAATGTACAGGGGAAGTTATTAAACTTCCCCTGTACATTCCTTGTACAAGTTATTACAGGGGAAGTTATTATCATCCACTTTTCTTTCTTCTTATTTACATTCCATTGGTTTTAATAACTTCCCCTGTACATTCCTTGGCATTACTGTCTGTTATATCTCATATATATATATATATATATATATATATATATATATATATATATATATATATATATGCGTGTGTGTGTGTGTGTGTGTGTGCGTGTGTGTGTGTGTATAGAAGGTTCGGGAGTTGCTACTACAAATACGTACACGACCAATTCTGACACACCCAAGCTGACACATTATACTACTGTGTCAATAAACTTAAACAGCTACAAAAGCGAGTTTTCACCTAGCGTTAAATAAGGAAATCACTTAATTATACGCGACATGCAAATTCTGCGGCGATGCTGAATACGAGCCATCTGCGGCTGCGCAGACAAATAAGAAGCCTGGTGGCATGATTTCAGGAAGAATGCTAAAGGGCAGTACAGAAATGATGCACGAGATGGGACAACCAAGAAACCAATTAAGTTAGTTACCACCCACAGAAACATAGATAACATTAGCTTCACATTTACTGCCCATTCCAGCCAGTCTAGCCTATGAAGACGGCAGCTTACAGGGAACTGCGAAGCGCTTACGGTGTGCGTCCGCTCATGGCAACAGCGGAAGTGATGAATTCGCATTCGCTTTGCTTTCGAACCTATTTTGTAAAGAGAAAAAAAAAGCAAACAGAATTGTTAGTCAGTAGATTTGAAAGGACTAGATGAAAAAAAAAGCAATGGTGATACAAGGCTGGTTGCCGTTTTATATACACATGGGCAGTGTGGTAACAATGGAAAGGGCATAAAAAAAAATGTCATCGACACGGCTTTATTTTCACTTAAACATTGCTCATTGCAAAAAGCAACTGTGTTCAAAAGCTTTCTATCGCACTGACAGAAAAGCAAATATCTCGCCTACGTGCACTAAGCGGTACGCGTAGCGCACGATCAGTTATGCGTTTATTTTGTTATTTGAATTCTCTTTCAGTTTCACCGTCACGCATTTTAAGATTCAGTTTGTAATCGCGTGTGCAAGTTTATATACATTTTTGTGTTTCTTTTTTGCATGCGATAAACTTCACTTGAAATTTGGTGGTTGTATATCTTTATTTTTCTATCATATAGCCTGTTTGCGCAAAACGCGATTCCAAATCAAGTGTTGGCACTCTGTTCCTATTCGTGTGTGTTTTTGTAGCGATAGTTCAACTCCTCTATATACAAACTGCGAAACGGTTCATTCCGTGAATTCCATCTTGGAGTTCGGCCAATGTCATACCATCGTCTCTGAGTTGCGTCAGCGCCGCGCAATATTGCTCACGCATTGCCTGTGAGATGTCACGAAATACTGGTTGAAGTATTCGTGCCAATATTTCTCGAGTGAATAAGAGTGTTGATCGCAAGCTGCACGCGCCTCACGTGAATACCAGGCAAGAGCATTGACACCACTGAGCAGCGTGTTTGTGCTGTCCTGTGGTTCAATTGCAGATGCACAATTTGCTTCTAAAGAAGCGTATGCTTGGCTGTCGTTTCAACCTAACTAGGCATTAAGGAGAAATAGTTGGGACATTAAGCCATGATGCCCACCATGAGTGCCATCAGCAACATGAAAAACAGCAAAGCCTTCCGGCGACAGAGCCAAAAAAGCCCCGAAAAACCAACAGCTTGACTATGAATAGAGCATTTATCCCGAATTTCAGTCAGGTTAGTAAGTAATCATGTTCACCTCTCTTCATTATGATTTTTGTCACAAACTTCACCACTCTGGAATATCAGTTTAAGAGGTCATCGCAGGTGAAGGCGATGAAGGTGGTGCTCAACTTCTTGAGAGCCACAGCTTTGTAGTGGCGATTATGAACTTATAGAGTAGTGATGAATGCGGAGTGTGACTGTGTATGCGTGCCTCTCCTCTCTATGTTACTTTTTCTTCATCTTTGAAAATCTCTCGCCCTTTCCACGGTGTAGGACATCTTATCAGTCCTCCTAGATTGTTGGCATCCCTGCATTTCCTTTCTCTCCTGTTCCTTCCTTCATTCACAATGCTTGATCTCCGACATCTTCAGGAGGTGGTGAGAGGTCGCTTGGTAAACAATGTTAAAGAAGACAACGTTATAACAAGTCTTCTCTTTGTGGCGCTGGATCCATCCACAATCTTTTTCAAAAATACCTCACTATTTCCAACCTACGTCATTCCCTGAACTGTCTATTGATGTGTATAAAACTTGCAACGCTCAAACAGTGTGAATTCCGGAGACGCGTAGCTCTATCTTAAAACCTACTGAAGTAATAGCAGCTCACCACTTAGCAGTATCGAGACAAAAAAAAAGCAAGGGGTGTTATATTATATTAGGTTTTGGTATATAACAATATATCATGTTATATTATAGTAGAGCCTTGGTGAATAGAAAGAAAACCATGTTGAACTAGGATGCGCTAGTGTTTCGTCATGAACCGTCTCATAGAACTGTTCTCATGGATCGGGCGTACAACACAACAAATTATAAAATGCGTAACCAATGGCGGAAACTATCGAAAGCCGTATTTTGCGAACAAAAAAGTTTCAGCATTATTTGATTAGTCGATGTGGTCACCGTCAGAACAATGTTTGAGCTCTGGAGGGTAGTATTGCATTGGTTGTGGGAAATGATGCCTTCTTTGGCACGTACATATATTGTAGTTGTGTATACCTCTTCGAAAACAGTACTGGGCCCTCAAGCCTCATGTACGCATCTAACTTTATATATTTAAACAGGTCACTTCGTAGAACTTTTAGTATCGGCGCCAATGTCGAGGTTGTCGGTGTAGTAGTATGTCAGTGAATATTGGGGCTCTTCGTCAGCAAAAACTAGATGCTAGGAAATCAACAATAACAATCTGAAAGTAAAGCGATACCTACCTCTGACATCTGAAATTAAGCTTCTTTTATTGATGAAAATTTAACTCATACCTCCTACGTTGCAAGGAGGTATTTCAACACAAAATTCCATCTGGACCTGGATACCACTTCATAAAAAATAACAAAGAATGCCTTTGGAGAGGAATGAGCCTAGTTGACGAGCGTAATTATTCGTGGCAAAACCGTATAATTGAAATAGGTGTGAAATCATGTGAATTACACAGCATGTGGTTGGTTGAAATCGGCCTACTAATTGCAATGATAGCAGCTGCACGGGTGGGCTGTGGCACGTACTCGACGGGTAGTGGGTAAATCACGTAATTTTCAAGGGCAAAAATTATGGTGTAGCGAAAATTATGTTGTAGCGAAAACTTCGAAAGCGTAATTGCAGTGGACATGCTAGAATAGCTTGGAACGCTCAAATTTATGACACGTACGTTCCTTTCCTTGCGCTACAGCTGCACGTTATGCGCAAGGGGCCTTATTACGTTATGGCAATATACTCTTGAAGGCTAATCTCCAGAGCCCTCCAAGTTTTGAAATACGAAGCATTTCTCAGCGTACCTCGGCGACCTTGAGCCTATCTATCTATCTATCTATCTATCTATCTATCTATCTATCTATCTATCTATCTATCTATCTATCTATCTATCTATCTATCTATCTACCTATCTATCTATCTATCATCTAAGCCGCCTACGGCTTTTAGCTCTCCTGACTGTTTCAGTAATTGTATCGACACCAAAATTGATATGACATAACAAAACATTATAGCAAGCATACTTCACTAATCATATAATGAAAATCATAATTATGTGGTAAATGTCATGAATTGCATGTCATGGTGTTGCTGCTCTTGCGCTGGTTTCGTTAATATGACATATGACAAAACTGGTATGATATGACATGACCACATGGCGAACATAAATGACAGACTGCTAAATGAGAAATCATGACACGCATGCCATGTAAGTCATAAGTCATTATTACACGCCACGCTCCTGATGCGCTCGCGGCCCTTTCGCTAGCTTCACATATACCAAATTTGGTATTACGGGACGCGAATGGATGACGAAGTAACATGAATTGTTCAAAGATGTTGTTCGTGAGATGCGTGTCATATAAGAACATGACTACATACCACGCTCATGATGCACTCGCGGCTGCTTGGCTAGCTTCACATATACAAAATTTGGTACTACGGGGCGTGAATGGATGACGAAGGTACTTGGCTGGTGGAAACATGATAATCATGAGAAGCGTTTCAAGTGAGCACATGACTGCATGTCACGCTAATCATGCGCTCATGGCCGTTTCGCTAGCTCCACATATACCACATTTGGTATCACGTGACGAGAATAGACTATGAAGGTAGCTAACACGTCCGAACATGACAATCATGACATAGAAGACATGTACGGCATAATTTACACCCACCTTGTGAGGTTGTGCTGCTATTAAAGTGACACATCAACCCTTCCTCATTCGTGCTTCTCCTATCATTGATTGCCACAGCACGTGGGCTTGGCCAGCTTTTCTTTTAAGTACTTTAGCAATGATTTATTTGAGTAACAATTTCAAAAAGCGACTGTGCCAAGAAGAAAAAAATATGTTAGTGTTTCCTGAATGTTTACCTGTATATAGAGTAATATTCATATTTGAGCAATCTACTTATGCAACAATATATGAGGGATCTATGCATGTCATATGTCACAGACATTTTGTCGACAACCTCAAGTTTATTTGAAAAAAAACTACGCTGATTTGCGTGCGTTCAATATTTTGAATCGCTAGAATAATTCGATGGGGCGAGATCTAGGCTTATAGGATAGCGTCCACAGAGAATTGGCAGCCGAATAAGATGGCTGAGTTGCCTCTCGCGCAAGCGTCTAACGCACACGCGTCTTCTTCATCTTCGCAAAGTGCCACGCTTGCTCCTGTCGATGATGCACCGTAACATCACTCCTCTGCGGTGAACCGCCGTCACGGCGCTTTGTACGGCGTCGGTGAACTAACAGGGTGATACGGTTTGAGCCTGGAAACGTGGACAACGTCCTTCTGGAGTGAGGGTGTCGAAGAGGCATTCTTTAGGGGTGTGATCTCGTAGCTCACATCACTGAGTTGTCGTAACATTTTGTAGGGGTCATTGTAGTGTGGTAGTAGCTTCTCTGATAAGCCAACTTGGCAGTTTGGTGTCCAGAGAAGTACCAGAGACCCCGGCAAGAAGTTCACTGTCATGGCGGTCGCGACTATCATAACGGTCTTTTTGGTGCGCCTGCGACAAGTGCAGCCGATCATGGGCAAGCTGACGGGCTGCATGGGCTCGAGGAATGACATCGCTGGTGTACTCAGCAGACAAAGGGGCAGCCGAAGGAAGGAGCGTGTGAAATGGAAACGCAGCATGTCGGCCAAATAGCAAATAAAACGGCGAATAACTAGCTGTGTCGTGCCGTGAAGAGTTCTACGCAAACGCGAAAAAGGGAGTGCTTTGTCCCAGTCGCGGGGATCTGGTGAAACGTACATAGACAGCATCTGCGTCAGCGTTCAGTTCAGACGCTCGGTCAATCCATTTGTCTGTGGATGATAAGCGGTGGTAAGCTTGTGCTCAGTGGAGCAGGCGCGGAGAATGTCATTCACAACAGGTGAAAGGAAGTACCTTCCTCGATCAGTGAGCAGCTGCCGCGGAACACCGGGATAAATAATGACTTCATACAAGAGAAAGTCAACGACGTCAGTGGAACAGCTTGTCGGCAGTGCTTTAGTGATGACAAAGCGTGTGGCGTAATCTGTGGCGATTGCAACCCATTTATTTCTGGAGGTGGACGTAGGAAAGGGGCCCAACAAGTCAAGGCCAACACGGAAGAATGGTTCCGTCGGTATGTCAGTGGGCTGTAGGAGGCCGGACGGTAGCATAGAGAGGCGCCTGCGACGTTTGAAGTGGTCGCAAGCAGTGACGTAACGAACCACAGAACGATATAGTCTGGGCCAGAAAAAGCGACGTCGCACACGATCGTAGGTACGAGAGACGCCTAGGTGACCGGCTGTAGGTACGTTGTGTGTTTGTTCAAGAACGCTGGTACGCAGGTGATGGGGAAGCACGAGTAGTAATTCCAGGCCATCGGCGTTGAAGCTTCGACGGTACAGAATGTTGTCGTGCAGTTCGAACAGGCGAACGGAAGGGTCTGTTGGAGCAGAGTTCAGATGCTGGATGATGGAGAGTAACGACGGTGTGCGGTGGAGATATCGCACAAAACGTGAATGGATAGAACGCAGGGGTCTGATTCAAGGTCTGCCAAGTCGGGCGTTTCAACCGGATGACGTGATAAGCAGTCTTCGTCTGCGTTTAGGCGTCCCGACATGCAGTGGACCACGAAGTAGTGTTCTTGCATACGCAGCGCGCAGCGACTGAGACTTCTAGATGAATCCTTTAGCGATGAGAGCCAGCAAAGAGCGTGATGGTCCGTAACAACTAAAAACGTTCGACCATACAGGTAACGCCTGAATTTTGCCACGGCCCACATTAAGCCAGGCATTCACGCTCAGCGATGGAGAACTTCCGTTCGGCAGGTGAAAGAAGACGACTGGCGTTAGCACCTCCCCATGGGATTGGGGTGGCCGAAGACCACCCCAATCCCATGACCACTGGCATCGGTCTGAAGCTCCGTAGTCAGCAGATAGATAAGAGCCGGAAAGGCGTCCGCTTGCTCTACGCCCCATGCGAAGGGAACGTCCTTCTTTTAGAGATCAGTAAGCGGTTGACCGATGTCGGCGAAGTTGCGGACAAACCGACGAAAATATGAACATAGCCCTACAAAACTTCTTTGGTTGAGCGTGGTTCAGGAAATTGTTGTACTGCTCGCACCTTGTCGGGTCTGGTTGAACAGCAGCGGAACTGACAAGGTGGCCGAGTATGGTGATTTGGCGACGTCCGAAATGGCATTTTGCAGAGTTGAGCTGGAAAGTGGCTCTTCGAAAAAAATCTAGAACGTCTAACAGACGGGTTATATGGCTGTCAAAAGTAGGTGAAAAGACGATGACATCATTTGAGTAACATAAGCAGATGGACCACTTATATCCTCGGAGAAGGGAGTCCATCATGCACTAGAAAGTTGCCGGCGCATTACATAGTCCAAACGGTATGACTTTGAACTGGTAGCAGGTCGTCGGGCGTAACGAAAGCGGTTTTTTCACTATCCATGAGGTCGACGGAAATTTGCCCATAGCCGAACCGAAGGTCGATAGACGAAAAGTATTGGACACCATGAAGGCAATCGAGGGCATCATCAATCCGAGGCATAGGGTAGACATCTTTATGAGTGACTTTGTTTAACTGGCGATAGTCCACGCTAAAGCGCCAGCTGCGATCCTTCTTCTCAACCAGCACAACTGGGGAAACTCAGGGGCTGGTTGATGGTTCTACGACGTCTTTAGTAATCACTTTGTCCACTTTATTCTGAATTACTTGGCGTTTCTTGTGAAATACGCAATATGGACGCCACCAAATGGGACTGGTATCACCAGTGTTGATCCGGTGAGTCACTGCAGTTGTTGGGCCGAGAGGGTGGTGGTCAAAGTCTAAAATGTCTCTATATGATGTTAGCAGACTACGGAGGCCGGCACCTTGCGCTGGAGTCAGGTCGAGAGTAATCATCTTGTTAATGTCATTGGCAGGCAGAGTGTAATTGCGACCAAGACAGGGGGATGTAACATCGGTGTCCAAACCAGTAACGCTGCAGCTGTCAAGCGGTGATAGGGTGGCCAAACACATGCCTTGCGGAATAACTTGAGTCAAGGGACTGACGCTCAGTAGGGGTATAAGAACTGTATTATCAGCGACGGCGACAACAGTGTGAGCAAGGGCGACGTCTCGGGCCATCAGTACGTCGACTATAGGAGTGACGAGATAGTCACCATCGGGCACATCACGTGAGCACGACAAAGTGACCTATGTAGAAACTTGCGGAGGCAAGCGACCTTCGTCATCAGCTGAGTCGTGGTGACGAGAGCATAAACCTGGAGAATGGTAAGCTGGAAAATCGGCGGGCTGCGGCAGCTCAAGCTCAAGAGCACCAGTGGCAAAATCAATGAGTGCAGAATGACGTGACACGAAGTCCAAACCAAGTATTAGCTCGTGAGGACACATTTAAATGACGGCAAACTGAACTAATGTAGGTTGACCGGCAATGGACACACGGGTCGTGCACATCCCTTGAACAGCAGGGGTCCTCCCATCAGTGACTCGGAGTGTGCGGGAAGCGGCAGGCGTGAGCACTTTATGTAGGCGTGAGCGAAGGTTCGCGCTCATTACAGAAATATGCGCTCCAGTATCTATAAGGGCAGAAGTAGCCACGCCATCAACGTTAAAGTGTAACAAACTTTCTCTTGTTGGAAGCTTCAAGAGAGGATTTGTGGAGGGAGTCGAAAATGCAGCGTCACCTCTTGGCGCTTCACCATTTGGTTTTCCGGGTAGGCAGGAGTGGGGTTGAAAGGGGACGACGGCCTGCGAGTCTGCGGTGAGCTATACGACTGGTGATGTCCTGGAGGCGAATGCGACTGACGAACATGCGGTGACGGAAATCGGCTATTGAACCTTCTGTAGTTGTTTGGCGAAGAAGGCTGCGCAGCAGATGCAAAGCGGGTGCTGTCCTGTCGATAGTGAGGTTCAGATGACGTCCGAGGTATCGAGGACCAGAGGTAATTTCAGTAACTGACGACATGACCGATATGGAGGCAATGAAAACAAATTGGTCGATTGTCGGTGGTTCTCCACGCAGCAGGGTCGCGAGATCGGGCCGTAAACTGCTGCTCGCGATAGGACGAGGGTGGACGCCATGGAGCTCGCTGCGGGCTAGGCAAAGCGCACAACGAGGGAATACCTATGCTGGCGAGTTCTTGGCGGACGATGGCTTGAACCATGTTAGCAATGATTGGGGTCGTGTCACTTGCAGCAGTGTGAGCCGGAGCCGAGGCAATGGCTTCAAGTTCGAACAGTACAATTGGGGTCACCTTATCCGATGAATGTAGAGGTGGCGGCTGTGTTCTTGCGCGGTCTTCACAAGACGACGTTGCAGCCGTATTCGGAAAACGGGCAAACACGTTGTAATTCCGCCGGCTCTTCGCTTGCTCAAAGCGCCAGCATTCCTTTATAATGGCGTCCACTGTAGAATACGTTTTGCAGATAAGGAGGTTGAATGCATCGTCCGCAATCCCCTTAAGAATATGACTGACGTTGTCAGCCTCCTACATCTCGGCATTGGCTTTCCGACACAATGCTAACACATCTTCTATATACGAGCCGTACGACTCCGTCGAGGTCTGCGCCCGAGACGAGAGCATTTTGTTCGCGGCCTTTGTTCTTCTTATCGGCCTCCCGAACAGGTCAAACATTTTCTACCTGCACACTGCCCAACTTCCAAGTTCTGCTTCATGGTTCTCATACCACAATTTGGCTGTTCCCCTGAGATAGAAGAACAGGTTCGCCAGCATAAGAGTCGGGCCCCATCGGTATCGAGTACTCACACGTTACTCGGCCAGCCAATCTTCAACGTCCACTTCATCTGGATTGCCGCAACCATTAAACATGCCAGGATCCCACGGAGGTTCGAGCACGAAGCTTGCGGTCTCAGGAGATGTAGTCACCACATCATCTCCAGCCGCAAGAACACCAGGAACAGATGCAGACGCTGTATTTTCCGTTATCGTTGCGGAATGACCCTTCGAACGACAGCCGCTGCGAATTTCCGTTGCAAGGCGGTTACCCAGCCCCACCATCAAGTGTGGGGGGCGAGATCTAGGTGTATAGTATAGAGTCCACATAGAATCGGCAGCTGAACAAGATGGCTGACTTGCCTCCCGCGCAAGCGTCTAACGCACACGTGTCTTCGTCATATTCGCAAAGTGCCACGCTTGCTCCTGTCGATGATGCACTGTAACAATATTTTTGAGAGAAAAAAGTTTTCGGTCACGTGGGCACCTTGCGAGCTTCCCAGAGATTCGTCTGGGGGTTGTTCATGAGAAAATTTATTCCAAGAATGCAGTTTCTTGTTGCGAGAGTAAATGTTTTACACCATTTTGGTTGGCGTGTTAAAATAGTTGTGTGTGAAAGGTGTTTGATACTGAATATTATTAGATGTATTTTCTGCCAAGTACCCCTAAAACAGTTTATCAAAAATTCTTCATGTTTTCATTTTTCATTGTTTTAAAGAACCTTGATGAATGTCGGAGTAATAAATATTTACTTCACAAAAAATACGTCTCAGCGAGAACGTTATGAGGCACTTCAAGTTTTTTTATGTAAAAACATTCTCAAGTTCTGAAAAAAAAAATCCATGTTTTGCACACTTTCAGAGGCGATTTTCAGCTCTTCGTGCAACCAATTCAAAGATGGTATTTAAATAAAAACTCAGGAACAGTTCTATTTAGGTGACAAGCTTCAAAATTTCAATAGAGAAAATCAATTTTCAATTTCCAAAGTTATTTCATTGATGACGACACGAAACCTAAATAAGGAAGCTAGATCACATCCGATTAGGAAGTTAGCCGTTAATGGGAAACTTTAAAGTATTTTCTTTCTTAAAACAAATAAATGTAATGATAACATTTTCTATGTGAAAAGAACTGCTTATTTGCTATAGAAAAAGATATATTGCTGCTTTTTAGTTGGAGCACCACGTGGTGCAAATATCGTCACATTGGGGAGAAACGGGAAATATTGTGATTTTTTTTCCGTAAAACTCAGTAACTTTAGAGGGCAATATACAACACAGTCACCTTGACCCAGCATGCTTCGAATAACTACGGTTTTCATAGGACGTGGGATTCATCAATTTTTTTTCTTTTTACAGTTGTTTACTTGGGCTGTTTTATATCTCTTTTTTGCTAAGTAAACTATCAGTTCTATTTAAGGCGTGTTTCTTCAGCCAGCTGTGTGCCATCTCATCAAACCTGCCGAATCTGCGAACAATGCGAGGTTGTAAATATTCAAAGAAACTTCCTTCCATTAGGTAGCGTTTCATCAAACATGTTTTTTTTTTTCAATTTGGATTCACAAACAGCAACAAACGTCTTCGCGAAGCCTTTATTGCTGTTCGCGACTACCCGACCACTTTAACCAAATATATTGGTGTTTATATTGGACTGTGATGTGGGTTCAGACCTGATTTACTGTGCTATGTTTCGCTTGTCAAAAATCGCAAATAAGTTCTGTTTAATCTCACAAGATAGTGGACTGGTTAAAAGAGAAAAACTGACAATCCCTCGTATTTAGGACGATACCACAGAAACGCCTACATGAATTTCTTCGAGAAAAATCTTCGTAGTTCCTTCATATTGGTCCCTATTCGGGGAATACATTCAGTATCAATGCATTACCGGTGTGGTGACTTCATAAGCACCATTCGAATCTTGTTTGTGCTCATAACCTGACATTGCTCGTTTCTATCTAACCCAGGTGCTTCCTACCAGTAGCAGCCGGTGACGAAGTCTTCAAGTGAAAAATGGAAAGCGGGGACGGAAACACTCGTGGCTCTTCGTGGAGCGATAGCGAACACAGCGCGGCTCTGGACTCTCTGGTTGCCGCCATCGAGAATTTCACAATTGAGCACCCCGGTGCAGAACACCCAGATGCGCCGTTCGACGAGAGCTACTTGGCCAACTTATCTCTCGCTCAGATTCGCTGTTACATCGCAGCGCTCAATGAGTCACGAGCCTATTTTCTAGGTTCGTCGTTGCATGCTCTTTACTTTTTCGAAGTTTTACTGAGAAAGAAGCAGGAGAGATGTCTCGCTGCACGTGGTCTATGTTTCTGTGTAATTTTAGCTATACTTTAGAATTGAAGGTATTGTCTCAATGGCCGTTGGCTTATGTTACTCATTATAGGGGCTGAGTCCGACATGGTTCTAACAGCTTGGAACCAAATTCACAAAGCTTTGCCTCATATTAATCTTTGCCAATTGGTCAGCTGGCAGCTCCACAGCTAATGAAATACACGCCAACATGAACCGCCGAAATATTCTGCTACGAACGATTCAAGATTAAGACGCTTTTTTGAATGTGGACCCTGCTTTCCGTTGCCAACTCCATGTCATGAAATTTTGACTCTGGTGTGCTTTGAGCTGTTTCTTTTTTAAAGCTTGAGAACTCAACAGGGGAGCTGTAGCTCATAGTTCATCAGCATTTAACAACCCAATCAACCCACTATCTACTGCAACTGCGCAATAGACGATCATGTATTTCATGGACCACTCTGCTCTAAGATCGACACTGCCATTATGTCGATCCATGGTCGTTCCATTGTATCTGAGTGACGCGCAGATGTGATCCCTTTTTACCGTCTGAGCTGAAACAGAGGCCGTCACTAGAATGCTTTTCCCAGCTGTTTCTAGAAGCAGATCAGCCGCCCAAGGTCGACCAAGTGTTGGGCGAAATGAGTTGCTTGCCAATGAAGCTATCTGAAACCAGAAAGAGGATAGTAAGACTAAAACCCCCAAAAAGAAAGATAGAAGGCACACTAGGAAAAGATCTTCAGCTTCTTCGTTCCATGAGAATGTGAGGCCTGAATGGCCGGAACAAACGGCCAGCCTTGGCTTCAAAAAGAATAGGTGTGAGAAGCAGCATGAATAAAACAAGACGATGGAAGGGGCGATGGTATGTTCCACGGGATCGGAGCGAAACTTGCTTCGCACTTTTTTTTGCCTTTCACGTAGATGAGTTCGTATACAGTCAGGCCTATCGGTCTTCTTTCGTGATTCGCTATCCGGTCTTATTATCTCCCCAAATGATTCTCGTGTTGCAGACCAGTGCTACAGTTCCTGAGAACATTTTCTTGATTGTGTATTGTATAGCTGTCGGCAAAATCAAGTACAAATCAAAAAAATAATTATCCGGCGATACAGTATTGCGCCCAAGAGCACCAGGTGTCGCAACGACGTAACACAGCCAATGCGTTTCTATCAACGCGATGGGTGGTGGTAGTGTTCCAGTGGTAGGGCTAACCTCTTAAGTAAAACAGGTTAATAGCTGGATGCGTCATCAGGTGATAAACAACTCTACATCTCAAACCTTCCTGAGCTTATACTATTCGAATGGTTATAAAAGATTCTGAAATGTGCGCAAGTTAAATAAGGAAGTCACGGCTGTTCTAAGCCGCCCAGGTGGCTTCCCACTGTTGTTCTCAATCACTATTGTTACGATCGGCTCGAATTCTCGGGACCAGCGCCTTGCTCGTAATCTTTCCAGTAAAACGTCGGCGATGGATTACGAAAAACTGCATGTTTCTGGAAGTGGTTAATGAGCACGTGGTTAAGTTGGTCAAGAAGGGCGTTGTTGATGGGTTCCAAGCAGAAAATAAAAGTATGGGTGGGAATACGCAGACATTGCTCTTATCGTAATATGTGCAGCATGGGGTGGTAGCTTTGAAGGGAACCCTGCCAAAGCACTCCCATTTTTGGCTCAAAGGAAGGCGTAAAAGTATGCACGTCTTCGAGTAGGCTGTCTATTTCAAAGTCGGTGACACCTCCCCTGTCTGCCTTTCGGGTTCCTCCTTGTGGCAGAAAGAGTTCTAGGAATCAAGCCACTTCAACTACGTTGACCCTGTGCAGTGGGTTCGTGACTCTATTGGACGTCGTCTTCGACTGTGCCTTCACTAGTTGTATCGCATGGTGCCTCTCTCTTTCTCGTAGGCGGGTCACCGAGACCTCAGGACACCGTATTGTCTGAAGATGTCGATACCGGTTCGAGCGCCTCAGTGTAGGCAAACACGGGGCTATAAAAGCCATGGACTTTTTCTATAAGTTCCCGTTTTCATTATCTCGCCTTTTTTACTTTTGTGTAAAGATAACTCCATTTTATTGTATGAGGACGTCTCTTTTCTGCAGAGTAGGACGATGAGTCTGATGATGAAATACCAAAGTTGAGGCACGCCGGATCCGCGTTCCCAACGGCTGGCATCAGAGCAGGGGTGTTAAGCACCGGGCCCAAGAACTGAAGGCTGCGTGGGGTGGCTAACCATGAATTCTTAATTTTATGTACAGTCTTGATTAGACATAATAAAACAAATGGCGGAAATATAGAAGCTTGAAAACCAACTCCACGAATAACAAAGAGATACACAACCAATATCTGAAAAAAAATGTACGGTGTAACTATCGGGAAATGGAAGGCGGCGGTGTGGGCTGCACTTCTAAGTAGCCTACGTAACGTAGGTAAGTTGAAAGAAATCCGCCTTGGCATGCCACATAATGCGCAATGCTTACAGAGGATTTGCGATTACGTGACAAAAAATAAAAAGCGCAAGCGAGGGTAGGCAACATTTGATGATGCGACTTAATGGGGAAAACAATTTCATCCGGTTAACCATATCATGACTGGAGCAAATGGGAAGTTCAGCACGAGTCTTTCTTCCTGTAGATGACCTGAAAACTCGCAGTTGATTGTTAGGATGAACCCCTTAACTTTAGGCTCACGAAAGAAAACCAGGCCATTCCCGCTTCCACAGATGACAATGGCGGACCGCTCTCCTGTCAGCGCACCTGGGATGGACTCTCCTGCTGGCCGGTAACTAACGCTGGCGCTGTGGCCGTGTTGCCCTGCTTCTCTTTTCTGAACGACCTTTTCTACGACACGTCGAGTGAGTAAAATGACTCCATCTTGGATCTTCATTTCAAGTCACGTCCTTTTGTGGCGCGGAGAGTCATGTAGTGCAGTTCACTCAGATGGTAAGTGCAATGTGCACTTACGATGTGAAGAGAAATAAAAGTTTAGTGAAGAGAAATAAAAGTGTGAAGAGAAATCAAAATTCAATTGCATTGAAGTGAATGTTGTCAAGTCACATATTCGCACACGCTAGGACAACACCAGCGCGAGGAGGAAACCGGAACCATCGGATGGCCGTTCCAACCCTGGGTTGCAACTCCGGCTTAATCGCCACCGTTTTCGCGCAGACGCTACCACCCATGTCGTTGACACGTCTCTGTTCGCTGGCATGCCACTCGTCGACTATGTCCTGGCAGACGTGATATTGACAAAGAAGTAAGAACAACGATACAGTATAACTCTTAGCTTTCTGGCCCCGCTTTTAATATACTACAAACAATTAGACTCGTATCCGGGGGTCCAAGCCAGCAGTGGAACAGCCGTAAGACACTGGCTTGCCTTTCATGTTCATCGTTTTCTTCTTGCATGAGCGAAGACTCCAGTGAACAAAGATACGTGACGCGGTAACCAAGTCCTCTCTCGGAAGTTTGAGATCACTTAGTGTAACACATAGAAATGCGTATTCGCGTGTCTAAATTACTTCAGGCGAAGAGTCCATGAGGGTTTCCCAGCAGGTTCTTTGTCGCACGTCGTTTATCTTCGTCGTGACGTATGTGCAACATGAACGCCTTCACACATCTACCACCACGATGGGAAGGGGTAGCTACACGTACTTCGTAAAGGTCTTCGTACTATATATAGCATCAGACATATCGAAAGAAAGTAGGCGGGGAAACTACATTATGCTAGCCGCATTGGCAAGGGTCCCTCAGGCGTGATTTTAAAAAGCATGTTGGTATGCAGGACCAGCCCTAAATAATTTTTCCCCTTTTTATTACAATTTCTGGGTTCGTAAGAGAAAATAAACATAAATTATTCTTCCTATGTCTTTCTATACTTTTAGTAATTGGATGTCTTCATGTGACGTGATCCCTAAAGATTGAAACAGTAGCTTTCTTTTAATAAAATGGGGACATATATTTGCATACGCAAAGGAGTCAGGACACCACCGAAATTGTGCATATCAGTAAAAAACTCATATGTGATGCTTCTACTTTCTCGAAACTTTAATTACAGAGGGTGATAAAATCTCCGGTGGTTAGAGTGAGAGGATGTGCTCTTTAAAACGCTCGGTTACATATGATGTCACTGAAATATTATTATAATTTTTTTCATACATAAACTAACGTATAACTGCATCCATTTAGACAACGCCACGAGAACGTGCCTCGAAAACGGAACATGGGCTGACAGGTCAGACTACTCTAGCTGTAAGCCACTCGTCGATGTTGAAAGAGAGGTAAGCACCACCGTTTGTTCATGCATGCCGGTAATGTTTTGCTGAGAATCAACGTGCTCAGGCTTTCTTAATCCGCTATCCACCGGCCAAAGCTTACAACGAGTTAGTTCTTAAGGGCGAAACGTAGATGATTGAAAAGAGAAAGATAGAGCAACTACAGCTGGGCCTCGCTGATAAGCGCCGTAAGTGTGTAATCTACCGAGAAGCCATGAATCCATACAAACATGGTTTTGATCGACTCTCCAGCAACGTTTGCCTATACTGAGTACTGTACCAACACTATCAGTATCGTACAGGCATGAGAGAAGACCGAAGATTTGCACAGCAGGGCTGATTAGCCGAGTACGTAAACGACGACAAACACACACAGAAAAATCGGCCGATCTTACGTACTGGGAATATTTGGGAACCGACGTTATGCGAAGCATGCGGAGAGAGGTGGCCTTGTTGCATTTTTTATTGAACGACACGTCATGAAAAGACGTTAGATATATGTACAAATGTTGCACGCACAGACTTATGTTGAAGAGTTGCTCACGTTTACATAACCAGTTGTTTGCACTTGCGCAACGATGTCAACTGGAACATGCGTATTAGCAACACCAGAGCCTGGTATGAAGCTCTGATACTCGCGCGGATGCTGGCCCTGAACACTGCTACATGAGTCGACCTCAGCGCATGGCAACTAACCAGTGACGGTTCTATCCAAGTTTATAAAATTGGGTAGGCGACACTGCAACCACTATTGACGTTTGACGAAGATTAGCGTCTATTTTAAAAGTAGTTCCTAGACTGTGGTGTTGCTCTGTGGTAAAATGCTTCATTGCCACGCAGAATGCTTGGGTTCGATTCCAGCTGGGACCCTGACATTTATTCTTTACATTCGTCGGGTCGAAGCTACCGACGTTTCCCATGTGTGTTCTCATCGTTCCTGGGTATATACAAAGTGTCAATCACCTGTGGCAAATACCCGCATACCAGCGGCACATACACGCTCGTGGGTATGTGCCACTGTCTGGCGGGAAGCGTTTGACGTCGTACGCGACGACATTGCGACATTATTCATGTCTTGACCAGCGCGTCATATTCGTCAAACCATCTTACCCTCCCATGCTAATTTTGGTTCACGCCAACTTAAAGGGGTGACCACGGGGGCACCCAAACGTAAGCGGCTAGATAGATAGATACGCTCAATGTCGCCGAAGTTCACTAAGAGATGCTTCGCATTTAATAAATATAAACAAGCTGAGTCTGAGCTCGCGCGTTGAACCGATAACTACGTGCACACTATGGCAGAAGTGTATCGCACTTCTTTTTTTGCTCGAAACGTGCTGGTTGAGGTGCGGGTCATATCTTGACGACATCTCGCGAGGGATGACAATAATAATTATTCTTTGTTAATCACCATAACTATAACGTTTTGCAGTGATTATTTTTATAACGGGCAACTAACTGCTCTTACTGCGCTTTTTCACATGTGTCACATATACCGTCAGCACCAGAGACCAAAAATCGACGTCGTAGAAGAGATAAAACATTTACCTGAAAAAGCACATGAAATAAAATTTCAACAACATCCAATTCACTGGGAGATTATCAGCAAAGAACATACCTATCAAGCTGCTCATTCAGCACAGACAAGGAAGGAAGGAAAAGAGAGGGAAAAAAAGGCAGGGAGGTTAACCAGCCTATAGGCAGCCGGCCTTCTACCCTGCGCATGGGAGAGGGATCGGGAGATGAAAGAGAGCAGAGAGGGAAGAGAGAAACAGCACATTCGGCAGCACACGCGCGCACACTCAGTCATAGTCCCAGCACAGACAAAGCGTCAGTGATATAAAAGCAGCACAGACAAATTTCCTTTTCTATCACTGACGCTGCTTGAAGGCTCGGCGTGCTTACGCGCCAATGCACCACGCCACAATGTAATTAGCAGTACATAAAGTAATGGTGATTACACTACATTGACTCAACATTCAGCCTTCCGATTGTTGCAGGACTTCATTGAAGTGAGGCTGCGCTTCTGCATAGGTAATGTTTGAAAGTAACATTCACCTATGCACGCGTTCCGCATGGGAATGACAATTACCACAATGTGTGACCGCTGCGGCAGTGAATAAATCATGACGAATACTCTGCGTGACTGCCGGCCGTACTCTTTCTAGGGACAGGCGCTTTGTGATTCACTTCTTGAGTTGGACTGCCAAACTTTTTAGAAAGAAAGCATTTCTCACTGGGAGGGCTAAAAATTGCGGGAGGAGTCCATGCAAGCGCTTTTGCGGCTTTGCGCTTAACTGGCTGTGATGAGGACGCCATGCGTGTATGTGAACCGGTGTCTTTTTTTGTTTTAAATGCGAAGCATTTTTTGCGTACTGCAAACGCTTTTGGCGTCTATCTGCGTACCTATGTATCAATCTATCTACCTATCTCTTTATCTACCCCCTTACGTCTGGGTGCTTTCGTGATGACACCCTTAACTGGCGTGAGCCTAAATTAGTATGGGAGGGTAAGATGATTTGACAAATATGAAGCGATGATAGGATGGTCAAAACATAAATGAAGGCACGATCCTGTCACGCATGTCGTTAAACACTTCCCACCAAACAGTGGCCCATACCCGCGGGAGAGTATGCGCCACTGGTATGCAGGTATTCACCACAAGTCATTCATACTTATTATCTACCAAGGAACGAAGAGAACACACGTGGGCAATTCGATCGCGTGAGCATTAAAAAAACGTGACATCGTCAGCGTGGACCCAATAAATGCACAGAATTAATGTGAGGGCACCAGCAGGAACCAAACCCAAGCATTCTGCGTGGCAATCAAGTATTGTACCACAAAACCACGCGATGTTTCCGAACTACGTTTAAAACAAATGATACTCTTCGTGAAACGGGAGTTTTGGTTGTAGCTCTGGCTATCCAAGTTTATAAACGCTTCTTATGTACTCCTGTGATGCAGCCGTAACGTCGGGTTAATGTCAACTGTAGTTAGGTGTCATGCACTGAAGTTAATTCATGTAGCAGTGTCCAGGACTACAATCCTCACGAGCGCCAGTGCTTCATATAAGCTTATCACTTCTGGGGCTTCTAATACTCATGTGCCTTTTGGCATGGTTGCCCAAGAGCAAAGAACTGGTGCTATAAAGATCTGAAACTCTTGAGCATGTCTCTATGGGTGCAACGTGTGTACACTTAATTACCGTGATTTCATGACCTTTAACTCAATAAAAAAATTACAACACGATTAACTTAACTTCGGATGCTTCGCAAAACCTCGATTCCCAACCAAAGGTACGTGAGATCTAACGAATCTTCTTTGCTTCAGGCTTCTTTCTCTGCGCACTTTCTAGTCGTATTTCTCCAACCCACTGTAGGATAGCAAGCCAGTTATTGTTACCACGTTACCTCCAATGCATTTTTTCCCATCAGTTTTTATCTCTGCTCATGTACAGCTATATATTTTACTTGACCCTCCTCTTAGAATGGCTACTTTCCTCAGGCTCTTCGATGCTCATGATCACATCATCAATCACAGACCCGTTTGCAGGATCGTGGGAAGATAAGTCAATAAAAATGGTCCCATATCTGCATGCTACACTACACATGTCGTCGAAAGACGATAGTTTTGCGTCTGAAGAGAGTGAACAAAACATTTGTTTAATGTTCTGCGCAAGAAAACTGGTGAATGGTATTTTGAAAGCGCTGCGTTAGAGTGCCTCGAGCGTGCAGCGGAGGCGAACGAGCGCATCAATCTACGTCGTGGATGGATAGATAGATGGATATGGCTGTACCCTTTAGATCGGGTGGCGGCTAGCGCCACCAAGCCGTAATACTTAATGAACCAAAAACTAGATTTATTTTTTAAGTGAGTTTGAGGATTCGTACTTTGCAGTGAAGGGTTTAATTTTCACTCGTGCCTTGACTTTAGCCACCAATCAGATAACCTTCTTCTAGTTAAGTCTACCCGCTTAAAGTCTATTTTGCCCTCGCGGTTCCTCAACCCCAGTGCTTTGAAAAACTTAGCGCCTTCATCCTGAACTATAGGGTGAAGCTCTTTACAGAACATTATCAAGTGTTCGGCAGTTTTTTCTTCCTCTCCACATGCACTGCATACTGTGTCTACCCCTTCGTAATTGGCCCGATATGTCTTAATTCGCAGTACTCCCGTCCTGGCCTCAAACAGTACAGAACTACCCCGAGTATTATCATAGATCCTTTCCTTGGCAATTTCCTGCTTAAAGGTTCGATAGATCTCTAGTGTGGACTTCTTAATCATGCCCATTCTCCACATGTCAGTCTCCGTTTCCTTCACTTTCTTCTTAACCGATAGTTCTTTTTGGTTTGGCCACCTGCTGTTTTCTAAGTATTTACCAGTCAATTTCCTGGTTCGCTTCCTCCAGTTTGTATCGACATTCTTCATGTACAAGTAGCTGAAAACCTTCCTAGCCCAACGCTCCTCCCCCATTTCTCTCAATCGCTTCTCAAATTTTATCTTGCTGCTAGCTTCCCTGCCCTCAAATGATGTCCATCCCATATCACCATGTACTGCTTGATTTGGTGTATTCCAGTGAGCTCCTAAAGCAAGCCTACCTATTCCACGTTGCTTAATTTCTAATCTTGCTTGAACTTCTGATCTCATGCACAAGACCGCATTGCCGAACGTCAGCCCAGGAACCATGACCCGTTTTCATATTCCTCTCACAACATCATACCTATTGTAATTCCACAGTGCCCTATTTGTCATCGCTGCTGCATTCCTGTTACGTTTAGTCGTCACGTATTTTTCGTGTACCCTCAGGTACTCGGTCCCATTGCTTATCCATACGCCCAGATATTTGTATTTATCTGTTATTTCTAGCGTGACCTCCTGTATTCTAAGCTCACTACCTTCGTTATCATTGAAAATCATGACTGCTGATTTTTCCTTACTGAATCTGAAATCTAACCTCTCTCCCTCATTACCGCAGATGTCCATCAATCTCTGCAATTCTACTTTGTTATTGGCCATTAGCATTATATCATCTGCGTACATTAATGATGGTAGTGCCTGATCAATGAGTTTTCCTTGTTTGACTAAAGAGAGGTTGAAGCCCAGTCCACTTCCCTCTAATTTGGCCTCTAATCCTTGTAGGTCATCATCATCATCATCATCAGCCTGACTACGTCCACTGCAGGACAAAGGCCTCTCCCATGTTCCGCCAGTTAACCCGGTCCTGTGCTTGCTGCTGCCAATTTATACCCGCAAATTTCTTAATCTCATCTGCCCACCTAACCTTCTGTCTCCCCCTAACCCGCTTCCCTTCTCTGGGAATCGAGTCAGTTACCCTTAATGACCAGCGGTTATCCTGTCTACGCGCTACATGCCCTGCCCATGTCCATTTCTTCTTCTTGATTTCAGCTATGATATCCTTAACCCCCGTTTGTTCCCTAATCCACTCTGCTCTCTTCTTGTCTCTTAAGGTTACACCTACCATTTTTCTTTCCATTGCTCGCTGCGTCGTCCTCAATTTAAGCTGAACCCTCTTTGTAAGTCTCCAGGTTTCTGCTCCGTAGCTAAGTACCGGCAAGATACAGCTGTTATATACCTTCCTCTTGAGGGATAGTGGCAATCTACCTGTCATAATTTGAGAGTGCTTGCCGAATATGCTCCACCCCATTCTTATTCTTCTAGTTACTTCAATCTCGTGGTTCGGCTCTGCGGTTATTACCTGCCCTAAGTAGACATAGTCTTTTACAACTTCAAGTGCACTATTACCTATCTCGAAGCGCTGCTCCTTGCCGAGGTTGTTGTACATTACTTTCGTTTTCTGCAGATTAATTTTAAGACCCACCTTTCTGCTCTCCTTGTCTAACTCCGTAATCATGAGTTGCAATTCGTCCCCCGAGTTACTCAGCAATGCAATGTCATCGGCGAAGCGCAGGTTACTAAGGTATTCTCCATTGACTCTTATCCCTAACTGTTCCCATTGTAGGCTTTTGAAAACCTCCTGTAAGCACGCGGTAAATAGCATTGGGGAAATTGTGTCCCCCTGCCTTACACCCTTCTTGATTGGTATTCTGTTGCTTTCTTTATGAAGCACTATGGTAGCAGTTGATCCCCTGTAGATTTCTTCCACAATTTTTTATATATACTTCATCTACGCCCTGATTCCGCAGTGTTTGCATGACGGATGATATTTCTACTGAATCAAACGCCTTCTCGTAATCTATGAAGGCTATGTATAGTGGTTGGTTATACTCTGAGCATTTCTCTATTACCTGATTTATAGTATGAATGTGGTCAATTGTTGAGTAGCCTGTTCGAAATCCTGCTTGTTCCTTTGGTTGATTGAATTCTAATGTTTTCTTTACTCTGTTAGCAATTACCTTTGTAAATAGCTTGTATACTACAGAGAGCAAGCTGATCGGCCTGTAATTCTTCAAGTCCTTGCCATCTCCTTTCTTATGTATTAAGATGATGTTAGCGTTCTTCCAAGACTCTGGTACTTTTCCCGTCAGGAGACACCTCGTAAATAGAGTGGCTAGTTTTCTAACACAATCTGTCCTCCATCTTTCAGCAGATCTGATGTTACCCGATCCTCACCAGCAGCTTTGCCTCTGTGCATGCTCTCCAAAGCTTTTCTGACTTCTTCTATCATTACCGGTGGGGTGTCGTCTGGGTTACTGCTAGTTCTTATAGTATTAAGGTCGTGGTTGTCTCGGCTACTGTACAGATCTCTGTAAAACTCCTCCGCTATTTTAACTATCCTATCCATATTGGTAGTTATTTTGCCTTCTTTGTCCCTTAGTGCATACATCCGACTTTTGCCTATCCCAAGTTTCCTCTTCAATGCTTTGACACTTCCTCCATTTTTCAGAGCGTGTTCAATTCTCTCCATGTTATACCTTCTTACATCGCATACCTTACGTCTATTAATCAACTTCGAAAGCTCTGCCAGTTCTATTTTGTCTGTTGTACTTGACACTTTCATGATTTGACGCTTCTTAATTAGGTTCTTCGTTTCCTGCGAAAGCTTGCCAGTGTCCTGTCTAACTACCTTGCCTCCAACTTCCACTGCACACTCCGTAATGATACTCGTCAGATTATCATTCATTGTATCTACGCTAAGGTTGGTTTCCTCACTAAGAGCCGAGTACCTGTTCTGCAGCGACACTCTGAATTCCTGTACTTTCCCTCTCAGTGCTAGCTGATTGATTGGCTTCTTGTGTATTAGTTTCTGTCGTTCCTTCTTCAAGTCTAGGCGAATTCGAGACCGTACCATTCTATGGTCACTGCATCGTACCTTGCCAACCACTTCCACATCCTGCACGATTCCAGGGTGTGCACTCATTATAAAGTCTATTTCGTTCTTATTTTCGCCATTAGGGCTCCTCCATGTCCATATCCATATATCCTTGTAGGTATATCAAGAATAATAAGGGTGACAGAGACACCCCTGCCTAAGCCCCCGTTTTACCTCTGCAGGCTTTGATACCTGTTTTTCCCACTTATAACTACCTTATTACCTTTATAGATATCCTTTAAAAGATTAGTGACTACATGTTCTACGCCTAGTGCGTCCAGTATTCCCCACAATTCCTCTTGAACCACGCTATCGTACGCTCCCATGATATCCAAAAATGCTAGGCACAGGGGCCTGTGTTCCTTTTCTGCTATTTCGATGTACTGAGTCAGTGAGAAAAGATTGTCTTCCAGTCTCCTGTGTTTCCGAAACCCATTCTGCAGTTCTCCCAGCACCCCCTCATCCTCTATCCATGCCTGCAGTCTTTCCTTTATAATCTGCATCGCCAGCCTGTAGACCACTGATGTAACTGTTATAGGACGGTAGTTGTTTATGTCAGCTTTGTCCCCCTTTCCTTTATAGATCATGCTCATCCTGCTCAGTTTCCATCCATCGGGAACTTCACCATCGATTATTAGTTTGCTCACTGCCTCTCTCAAAGCCTGCTTAGACTTCGGACCTAATGTCTTTATCACCATAATTGGAATTGCCATCTAGACCATGAGATGGCACACATGAGACATGCGCGCTATCTGGCAGTTATCCTGAAAACAAAACGCGCGGCATGCACGCCCGTCTCAGAGGTGATAAGGTGTAGATCGCAAGCGCCAAATAGGTCGCTTGCAATCCACCGTGTCGTCTTAGCAATGCGTTCGAAACACTCTCATTTTCGTGCAAGCGTTGCTTGTTCAGCACAGGGTGATAAACGCTACCACCCTTAAAACTACTTATGTATGTTTTTTCTAGTAAAGAATACACAAACATAATATTGACGTGATAATACGGTGCCTCAGATATGCGCAATATTTGCTTTTTAATTGACAATCACACATGTATGAACGCTAAACCTTGAGCAATATTGGTTAGTGCTACGGATGGGGTCGGCTGTTAAAAGTATCGTTTGGTCACTTTAGCTGTTTAGGGTACCGTTAAGGGCGGATCAACAGACAAACGTACAGACAGATAAACAGACAGACCAAAATTTTCGCATCGGATGTCTCCAAGAAAAATATTCGTCTTTTAAAACAAGGTTAGCACTGGGGCTCTCCTATTGAACTCAGCTCCGTTTTTGCGCTTATAACCGCAATCAATCAACACTTCGATAATTTTGGGTCATGTATTTATCACGGCCTCCTAAATGGCGAGTTAGTGGTAGCAGGCATTTAGAAACATACTGCAAGAGGAAATTTTCTTTCAGCCTTGGCTTAGTGCCGGAACGTCGACGTCACTGCAAAGAAGGTTCACGTAGATGTCGCAAGTGAAATGACTGATCCCCATGTCAGCGTGGTACATTGCGGGGCAACACGCAAATTAAAACAGTACTCAGAAGGTTGCTTTGTACGACAACGATATGCTTCCGTACTGCTAAATCTTCCATCATTTAATGTGTACTACGATACCCCTGTTACACATGCTGTAATTATTCCCTGATGGTGTGATCTATGTCGTCAAAGCTCACAATGCTGTTCCCCCCTCCCCCACCTTAGTGCACTCTGCAAAAGAATATGTTGTGGAACTCTCCATCCCACCCTTTGCGCGTATATCCAATAATATACGACGTCTAACCAAATAATTTTGTTTCTATCCACGTAAAGTGAATTCAGGCTGAGTCATTAGAATTAAAACGTACGTCTTGGTCACATTCTTTTTTAATGATAAATTTGGGACTCATCTATTACTATTCACCAATTCACAATATTGGGACACAGGAAGTTAGGGGTCGATAGGACAATATTTCGTGGGCATCAAGTGGCCGCAGCAAGCGCAGGACCGTACTGATTGAGGGAACATGAGTGAGGCCTGTGCCATGAATAGGCGATCATACCGTGCTGCTGCTGATGATAATGTGTTAACAAAACTTCAGAAAGTCTTATAGCTGATAGTGGTAGTAACGACTGACCTAATCTGTGTTTCAACTTCAACTACATGTACTGTAAGCATTTTCAAATACGCTCGGCTTTGATTACTGTAACTTTTAAAAAGAGAGAGAATGCAAGGAAAGGGAAAGAAAGCACTTCCTGTTTACGACCTTGCAAGTAATCATGAGGTCCTCATTACGAAATTATATTGGTTATTCGTTGAGGTTTTTGCGCTTGTTTCCGTGTCTCCTTTAATATCAGTCTTTGGTGTCACTGCGTTGTGCCTTTTCATAATTATGAAGTCATTGGAGTTTGACACAAGCCTCTCACTTTACAAAAAAAATAAACTTCACAAAAAATGTAGGCACAGCATTAGAAGCGCTTACAAAATTCGCGTAGTCGTTAAGGCTGACCAGTGAAGTTACATTGTGTAGTTAATTGAACTGACGCAGTTGTCAAGTGTACGCGGCACAGTTGACACATTGTGGCCCATGTGTTAGGCTCTCATTGCTTTATACAATAATATTAAAATAAAATCTTGGGCGTAAATTTTGTTTGTGTCAAAGAAGCAGAGAAAAAAATGTTAAAATACAATAATAATAACCAAAATGAATACAAACATAAAATACAAAAAGGAAGTTTAAAGAATCTGGAAATCATAAAACTAAAATTGAACAGCGGTGTTTTATTTGCACGTGCTCACATATCAGCACAAAATGTTTTGCGTCAGTAGGTCACGAAATGAAAACACGTGAACAGTTGCGCTCACAATTCGCATGGAAGAGTGTCGTAATTCGCGACAATTTTCAAATGGTATGTTTTGCCATGTCACAGGTGGACGAAACAACATTGTACTATGTCGGTTACGGGGTGTCTCTGATCGCTTTGACCATTGCTCTCTGGATATTCCTACATTACAAGTAAGTTACCTTCTCGAAATCCCTATTTGACAAAATGCTGGTATAGATAACTCGATTTTAATACTATCTTGCAGTAATATTACTATTGCTAGAACTTTACAATATACATTTTTCTAGGGGCTTGTTTCTAAGTTACAACCAAATGAATCCTACCTGGACGTCTGCTGTTATACTCCTTAACAACGATAACTGGGAAGCACCCTAAAGAATACTGAGGTCACGCGTGCTATACTGATAAAAAAATCATTTCAACGTACCACTTGGCCAGGGACAGCATAGGAGTAATTCATCTTTTTATTTTGCTGTATATGTTAGTAGTAGTAGCTAGGTAGTAGTAACTACGTGACGCAGCAGACCTAATAACAGACTTATAGCCTCCGGGTAGTAGGCGACATTTTTATGGGCAGCTGACACCTGCGGTAAAGGGCACGGGCCACATCACGCCTTATGGCAAAAGCAGTGTCCTAAACTCGCCACCGTGGCCCCTAGGGGCACCAGCTGTGACTACCAGAAATAACACTTGCAAGTATACCAAACAAATGGGACAGAAAAGAATGATTCGTCATAGCTGTAATGGTAGAGTCGGAGCTTAAGGGCTTCGATTTCATTGAACGGATGAATAATTTTTCGTCTGCACTCGTACAATTGAATTTACGTTATTATTACTACACTACCGCTAACGACAAAAACGACTCGAACATTGGCTTTTCCGGACCTCATGGTCCATTCGGATGATTTGATTATTATTATAGAAAAAGTAACACCAATACTTTTTAACCTAATTTTTGTTATTGTCATAATAAATTATCAGGAAGCTGACACCGTGCGATAAACATGTATTAAATATTTCCGCTTGCAGAACAGTTGTAGAATTTCTCTTCCGAGATACGTTCAATAACACTTTTATAACTAATTGCGACATATGCAAAATTGTTTTTGTTTTTCGGGTGAGTTCCTTGAAAGCAGTTCGTAGATACATAAAGATGTATGACCGTTATATTCTACTTTTTCAGGGATCTTCGGTGCTTAAGAAATACCATACACGTCAACCTCATGGTGACGTACTTTCTCGTCTCCATTGTGTGGATGACAACCGCGACGCTGCAATCCATACAGTCTCCTGTCTACAGAACGGTAAAGTGTCAGTGGCCTATTTGGTCATCGCAAACTGCAAGTTATAACAGAAGCCAAAAAAAGTGAAGGCACTTCGGCAGCCGAGACGGCTACATACTGGATTGTTGTTAGTCAGCGAACCTATATTAAGAGTTTCGCAGTCCCGCAATAGCTCGCAGATATCTGCAGAATCGGTTAAGTACACCGTGCAGCGCCCACCATAGCCTGGTAAATGGTGCCCGCGTAGCGAACAATCGAGCGAATCATATATTGCTGTTTTGGGTAGTTCTTCTAAGGAATATACTGCTAGCGGCTTAGTTACTGGCCAAGAGTCTCTTGTTGGCTCGTTATGTTAAGAGTAACCAGCGCAGCAAGTTTCGTGCTTCGGAATGACGAGTTCAGTTGTGTAATATCACAGGCACAAGACATGACTCCGAGGCATGACCTATTCAGTGAGTCCGGAAGAATTTTACAATGCTGTGTTCCTTAACGTGCAATTCGATCAATGCTGGTGACGTGGCTTAAAACTGAGCCAACGTTCATGACAGTATTGTCGAGACAGAGGCAGAAAGGCACAAGCAAAGGAAGGGAGGTTAACCAGACGTCTATTCGTTTCGCTACCGGGCATTGGAGGAAGAAATGATTGGGAGACAGTCTAATTTATAAGCTTTTGACCGTAATGAATCAATTCGGTGTTTGCTTGTTTAATGCGTAGAACTTCTGAAACTTTCTCAATAACCGTATTGCTCGACAGCGTAAGAAATTTATCTCACAAACATGCCACTTCCTTAATGAGGCGGCAGTTTCGCTTTTACAGTAACCATTGCAGTCTTACACAGTGCACTTGGTGGCCGTGTGAGAAAGTCAGGCGCAAGCTGTATCCTGCTCAAGAGATCTGCTTTGACCTGATTCTTTACTTATTGTAAAACGATAACTTATTTTTCTGTGTTCATTTTCATGTGCCCCTGCTACCTGAACGTTTTTCCTGTACATGTCCTCTGGATAACCCTACTCTAATGCGTAATAGGAGCTGTTGGTAACGTGGCATACAAAAATATTTACGTAAATAAACCTTCTAACATTATTTCTGAATGTACCAGATCAAATAAAAGTGATCATTACCACTTTTGCCACTTACGCTCATGCCAGAAAATTATGTGGCAAAGCATAAAAGCCATTTATAAATGACAAGACCGCTTTTCTACAGAGCTGATAATGAATAGACTTGTCCTCATGGCTCCTTATTTTGAAAAGATTGCACGAAATTTCGAAAATAGCGTCAGCGGTGATTTCACGAATGCCAAACAAACGTCTTTTAAAAACTGCACTTTTTTTCATTTTCTCTTCATCGTGAGTCTTCAGAACATTTGTGATCTCCAAGTGAAGTCAATCCAAATGACTGGTTATATTTGTGCGCCCAACCATGTCATGAACGCACATAATAGATGCATTTCTGCACATCTCTGTCATATGATTTCGAGCGCTTTGTGTCTTCTGTCGGTGCAGGGTGCGTGCTTCCTGTACATTGTGCTCACATACCTCATGGGCACAAACTTCTTCTGGATGTTCGTCGAGGGTCTCTACCTATATATACTGGTCGTGAAGACATTCTCAGTGGAACTAGTGAGGATTCACGTCTACGCCTTCATCGGATGGGGTGAGAGCTTGTACTGAAGTAATTGATGCACTATATGTAACGGCCTTCAAAGTAGCTTTAGCAAAAGAACAAAATTAAGAAGTTCCCGTTATACGAGAGAGCTGGATTAATGGCATTTGAAACAGTATACGACAATATCTGTGAGAAGTACTTTCCTTATAGTAAACATTCTTCAAAATTCGACGAGTTATGCTAACATATGATAACTCTTATTTAAACTCAGCCAGTTAAACATTGATCCCCTGGTTTTCAATTGGATTCGAGAGTTTCTATCCAACCGAACGCAATATGTCAGCATTAATGATAAAAACTCTCCTGAAGTACCGGTTGACTCAGGCGTACCTCAGGGCTCTGTTTTAGCACCATTACTTTTTTTAATATACATCAATGATCTTCCTAACCAAATCACAAGTTCCATCTGTTTATTTGCCGATGATTGTGTTTTATATCGCAAGATTGAAGGCCCTAATGATACCCTAACACTGCAGAATGATCTTAATAACATTTCAACATGGTGTAAGCTCTGGGTTATGGACCTTAACACGTCTAAATGCAAAACAATGAGAATTTCCCGTAGTATTTCAGCATGCCCTACTTATTTACTGAATAATACTTCACTTGATCAAGTAATATCCTATAAATATCTTGGTGTGCATATTACTAACAATCTCTCATGGAAAAGACACATAGAATACATTACATCGAAAGCTAACCGCATGCTTGGTTATTTAAAACGTAATTTTTCCTTAGCTCCCCCGAAGTTAAAGCAACAGCTGTACATTACTTATGTTAGGTCTAACCTTGAATACGCATGCTCCATATGGGATCCTGGTCATGCTAGTCTGACAAACATAATTGAAAATGTGCAAAATCGAGCGGCCCGTTTCATCCTTCACAACTACCATCGAACTGCCAGTGTCACTGACATGAAACGAACACTTGGCATTCCCCTTCTTTCTTCTCGTAGGAGGTTATCCCGTCTTTGCCTTTTTCATAAAATATATTATCATAACAATGAGTTGAAGTCCCGATACATCACATCCGCATCCTATATCTCCCCACGTGTCGACCACCCTTTCAAAGTTCACGTACCATCACAGCGCACAGTCACCTACTCATATTCATTCTTGCCAAAAACATCTTATGAATGGAATCTCTTGCCTGCGTCACTAGTCGCAATCAGAGACCCTGACCGTTTCCGGAAAGCATTAACGAACACGCTATAAAGCTGCATCACGCTCACAAATGCATTTACAACACACTGAAACTGCAATTTATTTCTTTACCACCTATCTCTGTACAGGTCTTTATCTCAACATTTTTTTTTTTTTTCCTTGCACTGATGTTTTCTTTTTGTGTGTGTAACTCGATAAATTTGTTTTTTCATGTATCATTTTTTTTTGAACATGTGTATTTTTTTTTTTTTTTTTGAACATGTGTATTGAAAAGGCATCAGTCGATTATTTTTTGTGCAGCATGCACTGACATTCACTGTGATTGCGACGTCAAAGTGTATTTTTTCGTCCTATTTTTAGTTCATGTATAAACTTATCTAGTTTGTTTCCTTTTGTGCTCTATCTCTTAGTGCCACTTTTATTTATTTTTTTTTTTTTCCCTTCGATGTTACAATTTTTTGACTAAGTTTCTTTTTCTGTGTATTCCTTATAGTGTTTTCATTTACTTCAGCCCCTCCCCTCTACAATGCTTCTTGTAAGCCCTGAGGGTACCAATAAATAAATAAATAAATAAATATATATGTTGTGCCTTTTAGTGATGACAGACGGTGAAAGCAGTGAAGCGCGTCGCCGAAATTGGTATTCTGAAAGTTGTCTTTTTTTTGGCACTACCATTCCGCTCCCCTGAGCACGTGCGTTGCTAGTATAAATAAAAATTACACTGCTGAAGCACTCTGATATTCAATTTGTGGTTACTGTTGTGGAAAATAGGGTGCATCGCTGTAAAAAAGTATTTATTTTGCGTGTCTAATTTTGTCTGTACAGGGTTGCCAGCCATAGTGGTGACTGTTTGGTCAATTACAAAGGCCTATTTCAGTGCCAATCGCAGTGATCCTGTTCTCTTCGACGGCTTGTAAGTGCATATTTTTATTGGTTAAACATTCTTTGTCGATGTATTTCAACGCGCTATTTATCAGCAATATGACAAAAAATTTGCCAAACATATACTGACAATATGTGAGAGCATGAAGTTGCGGAGATAATCGCAATATCTTGCTCACAGAGCTAGTCTTCACCGACGTAGGTAATTGCTTTTGTAAATGAGGCGGTAAGAATTATTTACTGATTGGCATCACTACTTTTTTATGTAGTATGGATCCATTTTACTCTAAGTCAGTGTAAATTGAACCAAAAAATCAAACGGTCATTTCGTGTTCTTGCACGTGTTACAAAATTACCCCTTTCACATGTATTAATCGAATTCTAAATAACACCTTGCTTATCAGCTAAGCGTTCACACATACCTCATTCTTACGTCCGGTATGCTACCAAACAATAACGAACCTCACCCACAAAACTCAGTATTTTTGAATAGGGCAAATTTTTTTTGCAACGATCATGACCCGGAACCATGGATTTCCACAGCCGAACAAGATTAGAACAAGAGTCCAATCGCATAGGCAACAAGTCACATATAACTAGAAATTGGACTAAGGAAATCTTAGTTTTTACCGGCCACTTTATGTTTACATGTAGGTCACACCTGCCTGTGATGTGATGTTGGGGAACCAGAGGCATAGCGTCGCAGTTTTCCCTTTAGAGTGTTTGGCACTGGTCCTTTTTTTTATACTTTCACTACTGCACATGTGCAGAACCTTCTTAGCTTCAACGGAGGAGAAAGATGTTGTGGGCTATGCCAAGGAACAAGAACCATTTTGAAAACTCAAATTATTGCGGATTTCGCATAGAGTTTCAAAGAATCAATCAAAGTTTCAGTTCGAACATTGTACAAGTCTTGCGCGATATCTCTTTTATGGACGATCGAGATCACGCAATGAAGCTAACGGGACAAAATGTGTGAATACACCAAAAAGGGAGAGGGACAATCACGTTCGTGAAATCGATCAGTTTCTTCAGGTATTTGTAAAGCCTTCAGCACATGTAAGCTGTTCCTCTTTTTTTTGCCTTTTTTTTCAAAGGAATTGCCTGTTAAAATAGCTCCCAACAAAGAATGTGGTCTACTTAAGGTAGACATATATTTTTAAAAGTAGGACCGTTTCTTTATGACTTACGCGTAGCATCGCAATAACGGGCAAATATTTCATCACAAGAAAAATCAACGTAAATGTGCACCCAGCGAGCGCTTGAGAAACCCCAAGTGCCTATTGTGCCTAGTCATATGGGGAAAGATAATGTGATTACCAAGAAGGGTACAAATTAAAGCAACAGTGTCATCACTCTAGTTCGATAAGACAGTTTACGAGGCTTTTCTTTGACAGTTTTTTGAACGCCTTTTTAAAGACTTCGAGCTCAGTTCTTTTGTTTCCTTCTCTAAAATAATAACTTTTTTGGGCACCCCTAGCTTCTTGCTAATTTCAAAGCAGGATTTCTTCGTGAAGCAGAGCAAGCTTGCTTGTTTTTTTTCGTTTTTTTCTCAGAACAAGAAAAAAGATGACTGCCTTCGGAGAATCCTCCAGTACCTAATTGAAGGCTTATTGTCGGACGCAGAATAGCAGCCATTAATCTTAGGAACAGTTTTCTTTATTTTTGAAAGTCCGGACACAATCACTGCGGATCAGTTTCCTCGCGTATGAAAATTATGTTTACAGAAATCACCGTTCATTTTACTTCCTGCGTTTTTTAAGGATTTCCCCTCGTTGAGCCTCTCTTAGGCTCTTTTTCTGGGGCCGCCACTTCGCAATTGTTCTCCTCGCAGGTGCGTCTGGCAGCTGAAAGACGTTTACGACTGCGTCTTTATCTGTCCTGTAGCCATCGTTCTTCTGGTAAGTCATGATAGCGTACGCGAGATTGTGGTGCGCATTTCCGCCCACATGTTTTTTTTAGGGGGGGGGGAAGGCTCCATTTTAGCATTTTTCATTTTGCCGAAGCGTTTGAGCGAGTAAACTTAACGTCATTTTCTTCAGTCACAAGTAAAAAAGAAAGCAAACAACTGTAAGGCATCATCGGTTCTTATAAAAATATCGCTTGAAAAATGATCTTTTCGTGTGCTACAGTTTCACCTTTGGGTTGTTTTTGAGTTCGAATCCCATTTATCCTAGTGTTGTCTTAGCAATGCTGTTGCACAATTATGGATTGAAAATGTGCATTTTAACTCAAATTTTTGTCGGCGGAAATGCTGTGTGCTCAAATTTGGGCGCTCGTTGAAGAACCCCAGGTGGTTGAAATTTTTGGAGCCCTTCACTACAGCGTCTCTCATAATCATATGGTTGTTTTGGGTTGTGAAACCCCACATATCAAACAACTCTAACTTACGTCGTCTTCTTTTTTATTTCCATTATGTGCTCATTTCCATTTAGGCCCAAGTAGAGCCTGCAGTATTTGAACATCAACCAGTTATTGAAGTTTTGAAGTATTTGTTTAATAAGTATATAATATCTAACAAAGAGAGTGCATTCGACCACTTATGTTTCACTGAAATCTTCATTACGTCGCAATTCTTGAAGTATGCTAGAATAATTTTTTTGAAAAGAAAAGCGGGGGGGCTCATGACAGTAAGTTTTTGAAAACGTCTTGTGTTTTAGAACCCAATACCACAGTATTATTATGGAAGACCCAGTGGTGGAGGGCTCCGGAAATTTCGACCATCAAGTATTCAATATTTTGCACTGACACCGCACAGTACTCTCATCTTCTGGCATTTCGTCTCCATTGAAATGTGACAGCCGCGGCCGAAATTGAACACGTGACCTTCGAGTAAATGGTGGAGCACCATAATTACTGGTCTACCATGGTGTACCTGAAAGCCTGTTCTTCTAAAACTTTTGCGAAAGAGGAAAAGCCTGGTTGTTGGACTTCAGCGGGCATCTCAGATCTGCCTATTGCAAAAATAAAATATTGGTACTCTACTGGCCGTCCTATTTTACTACAGATGTTTGGTGATTATAACAGACATCGTTTTGTTACCCTTTTTTGGCTGCGTTTAAAGGCATTTATTCCAAGTCGTCTTGGACGTAGCCATGGGATTTCACAAAGGAGCAGATCAATTTACTTTGATATGCTCGACACATTAGATTCATATCTTTATGTGGAACATAATAAATCACCTCGTTTAATATTTATATTTTAATGTTTATTTATTTATTTTCTAACTGTTTATTTATTTATTTGTTTAGAAGTTTTCACGAAATGCCAACGAAGGAGGCAAAAGAAGAGTGTCTCCTGACTTAGCCCACTATTCGTGGGGCACCTTGGGCAGTTACAGCAAAAGAATACAAAGAATTATTCAACAACATACATACAAATATTAGATAAACGAGGAACGCTACAACAAGCGGGAAAATAACAGTTAATTATTCTAACAAATCTGTTTCTTGGCAATCAATTAATAAGGCATTATCACCAGTATTAACATATCTCGAAATACATACAAATTGAGTGTATTAAGAAAAACAATTACAATTAATATATTTCATACATTGCCCATGTAAGGCGCACGCCCCCTACAAGCGGGTTTATATTTTACATTCCTAATTCCCTTCCATAGTTTTGTAATGTCTTAGGGTTCCACTATAGCGGAATTGCTTCATATTCACGATTTCTCCTCAGTGATTGAGGCTCTAAATTCAACGGATGCATGCTTAACGTATATAATGTAGTAATGAGCACTGCCTTAAAGCGTGCAATCCTCTGTCTCAGTGAAATAGTGGCAACGGTCTTCAGCCGCTAACCCGAAGGTCACGGGAGTGATCCTGGTTACGGCGGTCGCATTTTAGTGGAGCCGAAATGGTAGATCCTCGCGTGCTGCGCTATGTAAGCTTATGTTCAAGAACGCCAGATGGTCGAAATCGCTGGTGCTTGCCCCTACGGTGTCTCTCATAGTCTTACCATGATTTCAACTCGTTAAACCCTGGATATATTATTATTATTATTATTATTATTATTATTATTATTATTATTATTATTATTATTATTATTATTGCCCACAAGAACATTGACGAATTTGTTCTGGTCGGTTGTGTTCAATATCACGGCCATCTTGCGTTTCTTACCAAAATATGTTTTGCTTAATGCTGAAATGTGAGAAGCTTCTCATCTTGGCAAGGTTAAATGTACTCCAAGCAGAAAGCAATATCAAGAATGCTGAATCCAATCTTGCAGTTGCGAAAATTCATTTTCGTGAACATAAATGGCCTAAATGCTCATTACGCCTGCAACGGTGCTTCTTAGAAGAGCTTCTTAGCAACTAGAAATTGTGGCTACAATCGAATCACTGTCACAAAGATTGCCATCACAAGGGAATAAATTTGGGCAAGCGAAATTTTCTTCGCGTGGGCTCAGTTTGTTTGTAACATAATAGACTGACAGTGAATACGGAACCACTCGATGGGACCTTGTTGTCTGCCACGCCTGTTTAACTTCTTACAGGGATTTTTTTTTGCCTTTATTAAAAAAATAGCGAAATATCAAAAAAGAGATACAATTTCATATGAAAATACGATATGTTTGTATGAAACTTTGAACACATGCATTGCATCTTCATGTGCACAAATGCGATAAATATAATGTTCTTAAAAATACAGCGTAGATTTTTATATAAGATCCTCTTTGAGCGATATCAAAATTTACACAAATAATACTGGTTCATCGAACATTTTACCCATTATGTTTCTGCGGAAGCTGTAACAATTCATTTGATGCACCTGTTAACAGTGAGGGTGAGGGCGTTAGTATTTCCATTAATTCCAGGATAGGTTAGAGCTAAAGCTACAGTGTGCACAAACTGCAAGTGTAGAAAGACAAGCTTTACCTTGCCCTATTGACCCAAACATGAATGCAATAATTCACGGTAAATTTACCTTTTCAAATATTTATCCTTCTCATTTAGAAAGTGAATACTCTCGCCTTGCCAGTTCGTTTTTTTGTTTTGTGTCAGGGTTAGTACACAGGGGTATGATAACAGGTTGCATAGCTTGTACACCTCCGCATTATTGTAATAGCATCATGCGAGGCTTATACTGGGCATGACCTCTTAGTGGAAAGCGTAGCAAAGTGTACACCATCATGTGCGTGTCCTATGTACTTGCGGCTGGCGTTAAACATTTAGGTACTTCTCGTGCCCCCTGTGTATGGGTCTTATTTGCCTGACATCATTCGAAAAATTACAAGGGCGTGCATTGGTGTTCGACAGTGCAGTTTCTTTAATCGCCTCCCATAACTATTTTGAATCTTTAGTTAAAACAAGAAATTATCTCTGCTCTGCAAGTGGAAATATTTTTAATGACTTCAGGTATTGCAGCAGAACATTCAACGTCACATGAGGCGCAATAATTAAAGATATTCTCGTCTGGAACGGTAACAGGTTTCGTGAATGTGCATTCGTGCTGAATATAACTAATTACTGCTTCAAAAACTTCGAATTTACATTAAAACTATTCCTTTTGCAGCTAGGCATAAATTTTGTACGTGGCGCTTTGCGTTTTCAGGTTAACGTGTTCTTCATGGGAGAAATAATGTGGGTGCTAATTACGAAACTACGGGCCACAACAACAGTGGAAACGCAACAATACAGGTAACGGAAGTCTACGTTTCTTTACTGTCATCATAGCAAACAAACTTGCCACTTATGTGGGCCTGTGTGCGTGTGTGTTTATATGCGTGTGTGCTTGTGTGTGTGTTTGTGCGTGTGTGTGCACACGAACGCAGTTGTCGGTGTATATTGGTGTGGTTATCAGTGTATATTGCATAACCAACACCCAGCACCTGGAATATAACGTCAGGTGAATAGCTAAGCTTATATCTCCAGCATTTCTTCAAGCACTTCTCTGCCATGAAAATCGAATAGTAAAAACTTTCGAAAGCAACATTCCATTCAGGCCGCGAGCAGAGGTGAAATATACGAGAATCGTTCCTTAGTTTGTGCTGCTTGCATGTGACCTACATGCAGTTTGGCAGGTGTGTGTTTATTAAATCGCGACTCTCGAACATCACTTACAGAAAGGCAGCGAAAGCTCTGCTAGTATTGACTCCACTACTTGGAGTCACGTATGTCTTGGTGATCTGGACTCCGTCTCACAAGACTGCCAAAACTATCTTCACTTACCTGCAGATAACACTGCTGTCTACTCAGGTAAGTATTTTGCTCCAACTTATTGGCAGCGTCCGCTTCAGAAAACTAGATAGGGCATCGCTCTTATGATATAGCATTATAAATATCACGTTATTCTAGAGTGCACTTTTCTGCCCATAATATGTCAACTTATTCGTGTGTCTTTGCGAGCTATTACTTCCATCGCCTGATTGCTGATACTTTAAAGCTCAAATCCATATTTATGTTGATGACAGAAACATAAACACAAAGAAAATAAAAAATATGCTTTCCTGGTCAACCGTCTTTATATTAACATTGCGGCCATGCGGAATTTGATTTTTAGCATCAAACATCACATTGTAACTTAGTTTTTTCCTCATTCGTGTTCGTTTTACACCATCGAAATTTTTAAATAATATTACTCGTACATCAACTGCAGTATACGGTACTTTCTCATATAACGTCAAACAACAATCACTGTCGCGCCGACTTCATGAACGCGTGATAGCATACATAAGGCTGATATTCTATATCCATCTCTAAGTAAACAGCGTAGCGTATGGCGCTTACAGACGTGTGTGCTCTCAATTTTTGGGGGGGCTTCATGTAGAAAGTTCTGTAAACATGGCATATAGTAGGCGCTACCATGTTTGGGCGTCGCTGTTCGCGTAATATCACCTAGAAAGTTGCAAACAAACCACAAGGTTGAAACAATGAATGTGACAGAAACAAAGTGAAGGGTTATACCAAGGAAGGCTGGTAGCTGACTGTTTTGGATTCGATCTCACTAACTGGACAAAACGCTACCACTCGATATTACCACTCGATAAACGGAAGCGGAAACGAAAGAGTGCTTTGTTCTTTAATGTGGCTTGCTTAGCCGTTTTTCCCCGAGGAGAGGTGTACCAGGGAAGCACTAAAAACCTACTCGCCAAGTTTTCTACGCTCTTTGACACGTGGTGTCACAAAAACTGGAAGCGAATTTACTTATTACATAGATAGATAGGAATTATAGACCCAAATATGTGTTTCCACAATTAATAGCCTTTTGTAGGATATGATTGCTGCAGTCTTAATTTCACAGAAGCTTCCCTTTCTCTTCGTTTTGCAGGGCTTCACCGTGGCAGTCCTGTATTGCTTTTTTAATGGCGAGGTAAGTAATAAGGCAACCATAGCTAGACAAACGTTCTTTATCGAACGCGAATGGATTGCTCGCTAATTTCGCTAGTTACAATGTGGCGTTCGGCTTGTAGCTATGCATAAAATGATTGCGAGGAAACGTAATTGTTGTTGGAATAAGAGAGGCATCATTTACTGTATATGTTCAAGTTAAGCTTCTGAGAACACATTTAAGATAAAAGTTGCGGTAATTGGAACAGGTGATTATTCAATGTGCTTCCGAAATATGTTCACGTTACTCTCACTGGTAACAACAAATCCTTCGTAGCTCCTTCTTCAAAACATGGGAGTTCACGTGAAGTTTTCTTAATTTTGTTTGCTTTTATTAGAGCTTCTTATTGGCGTCTTCAATATTAATGTGTACTGCTATTTGATGTAACCCCGTCATAGTAACGACTTCAACTATTGTTGGATTCAGGTTTGAAGATTGAGTATGTTCTATAACATTGTAAGGCATTAGAAGGATTTATATCATGGGTAATCAAAATTCAAACTATTTTGAGCTGCAACGTAGTCGCTTGGCGATCATGACGCAGCCCATATGATGAGGAAGCCTGCCTTTGCCGTTCGTGCAGACCGAACACGTTGGAACAGTGCTCCGTGTGCTTTCTGCAGGTACGCAGCACCATTCGCCATCACTTGCAGCGTTGGAGGACGTCTCGTGCTCTTTGCGCTGAACAGAAAAAACAGAGTCTCAACTACCACGTTGGTAGCCGTCGGCCGTCATCTGCAGCGGTATCCAGCATCGGAACTGTAACGCCGGTGCATGGGGACACGGGGCGGCTTTACAAAGGACGGGCACCACGATCGAGCTGCATCAGCTTCGCTTCGACAACGTCCACGGTCGCTCCTCACGCCGGCTATCTGGGTCCCGCGCACCGTTTCAGCAACGGCGCATTCGGGCCTACTGGGAAGGACGATGCTGTCTAGAGCAGCAACTGCGAAGGTCACGGAGCTGTGGCATGGCAGTTGGTGATCTCTGTCCTCAGAAATCACCAGGTAGAGCTTGTAACTCGAATGTTGGAGTGTGTTTGAAACGTAATCAGTGACAATTACGGAATTTTTTTTAAACTGTTATGTGGAAATCGTAGGTATCTGCATTTTCAAGCTGCTATTTGTGGATTGTGAGAGAGTGGACTTCTTGTCAGATTCCAAGGAACGCCGCCGCTGGCAAGGGACTCAAACATGATCAATCTGTGAATGCAGAACCACAAAAGCTTTAAAATATATCATCACTCTCTTGACTAAAGTATTTCTTGTCAGCGAGGAAACAAAATGAAAATAATGCAAAAAAGGAATACTAGTGACCAAGGAGCAAATGAAGACAATAGCAGAATAAAATAAGGTAAGAACACCATGCACAAAGTAGACAACCGTAATATAGGAGCTGGTTTTTCTCGAAAGCTATACTGAGAAAATAATTTCGTTGGATGAAAGTTTGGTGGCTTCATAATTCCACTCCAACGCACAATGTTTCAGGCCCTTAATTTTTGAGTGGTCAATAGGTAGCCAAAAAATGTACATGTAGCGGGGATTACTACTTCTTATTGTTGCATTTACGCTGGAGTTACTTGCCTTCAGCGAGAAAAGCATTTCAAAATACGTCTGATTATTACATTTAAGGTGTGCGTCTTACGAAAATTTACAGAATGTGCTCAATTTCTTGCTAAAAGGTATTCATTCTTCATCAAAATAAAAGCGGGTTGGCCGAGAAGCTTATGTACAAAATCACAATCGTTAAGTTTTTATTCATATATAACAATATGTTAACTTGCGATGTCTTATAAAGTACAGTTACAGCACGTTGTCCGAGCACCACTAAGATTCGGTAAGTTGCATTGAGTATGAGCTGCACTGATTCGCGAGTGCATTTGACCAAGCTCCTTTCGTGAACGTTCAACGAGCGCTCCCCAATATCTCACTCGATGCTCTTGAACACAATGTTGCAGAAATACAACATTTAATCGCATGCAAACAGTATTAGACTGCACGTATGCAAAAAAAATCACTGCGATGTGCTGACATGAGACAATGCCCTTTGTTTTAGTTTAATTACAATATCTGTCGATTATAACTAATATTTTGTGGAGTTTCACTTCACGTCCCGAAAATACGCTGTGATTATACGAGACGTCATAGTGGAAGGCTCTGAATATTTCCACTAACTATTGTTTTTTAATCTTCCCCAGTATTTATACACGTCGTGGTTTTTCTTACACTGGCATCGATGACCACAACAAGTAGAAAATAAACTACGATAGGTTTGCATTGGTAGAGGTCGGTCCTCTTATTTTCAGGTACATCTTAGAACTGGTATTTCTGATCTGTATCTGTGAGAATGAGCTTCATAAGGATGTACCGGTTGTGATGAATGTTCGCAATGTATGAATGCTGACTGTTTGACAAGGATTGTTTATTATGCATTGAAGTTTGAAATCATGTTTGCGTCTACGACACAAAGTGAGAAAAGTGGTAGCAGTTTAGGGCTTCTGTGCGTTGTTGGTCTTATTAAAGTTACTTTCTTCTCAAACTGTCTCGGTTTTCATAGCCACGGCTGCTGGGCTTGGCTGCTTGATGCTTCCTGGCCTAGTAATTTACACTAACGATGGTCTACATCTTTTAAACAGATCACAGCTAATGTCTGATAGATCACAGCTAATGTCTGTTATACCACCAGCAGCAGACAAATGGCTTCTCTGTACAAACTTCAATTCCTACGTTCACTAGTGTTTTTCTATACCTTCATGTAGTTTTTTCTTGTTTGCATTTCACTTACGCTCATCGCTAAATGTAACTATTGTGTCAGATGAAAAATAATCAGGCAGGGTTATAAAGGTCACGCACGTGATAGTCTCGTAAGGCGTAAGACATCTCGCGTAAGCATGAAAGTCGCTGGTGAAATCCAGTGATGAGAAGCAGCTTGAAGATTTCGAAACAGTGCTTCTAATTTTCTGCGAACTTTTATTACAATAAAGATATCCCCTTTTAATCTGTATTTGAGACAAACGTGCCTGAGGCAACTATCAAAGCAGCCTCAGGCGTGAATGCTGTTGAATCCAGCCTCCGCGACGTTCTAGCGCATTGAAATACAATCTGCCACCTTTACTGCCAACAATAAACTGCTCTGCTATATAATATTATATATTGAAAAACTGCGGCAAGAAAAACATGGAAGCTTGCGATGGCTCGACACAACAAGTGACGTTGCTATGAAGTTCTGGACTCTGTGTGCTTTGCGATTTGTGTACCATTCGATTTACAATTAGTCGCCAAATACGAGAGCTCTCGAACTACGTTTTTTTGTGATTTGCATGCTTATGACTGCCCTAAAAGTGTTGCATTCGGCTATTAGCAACTGGAGACTTCGTTTAGTAGTAGTAAACCATTCTAAACCTTTAGCTTACTACTGCAGTAGTTCGTACTTCAATAGTAGTGGTTTCGTTTTTCTGAGAACTCCAGTCAACAATACTGTAAAACCATCAAAGGCAAGTCACGCTATGTTTACATACTTCTTTTCTGGTGCATTTAATGGCTGCCTTGCGTATCTTCGAAGTGAACCCAAACGCTATAAATAAGTGTTTGCTCTGTTGTTTCAAGCGCTTCTTCATCATATCTATATGTAGTCAGAACTTCTAGAGGAAAAAGGGTAATTGATATTGATGGTCAATTGAATGAATTCAATATTGTTCAGCTCTCCTGACTGCTTATAGCACAGGCACATGGTTTGTTCCGGTGGCTTCACAGTTGGGGTGTGTCAAATGCGCCCGGTGTGAGGAAACATCTTTCAGTTCTACAAACTGTGTCAATAGCAGCCACAATGTTCGAGGAGCCAATGTTGGTGAAAGAACTTTGGCATGCCGCTGAGCTAAACAATACTGTACCTTACTACAATGTTCTCTGTTTGCATAGCATCTTAGGGAAATGAATTCTGGCAAGTTCATCATCTTGAAATATTTTAAAGCGTGCAGTTAGGCAGCTCAGTGGTATTTTACCGGAAATAACGCGTATATTTTCATGCAATAGGGTTAAATACCTGTGGATCAAATAAATTTGGCTCTAACACTTCGTCAAATGTGGCAGCGGTGCTTTACTCAATCGGGTGGGATTACTCTGGTTGCATTGTTGGCCAAAAAGGCTTTTATGTTTCATTTTGCAGCACAAGAAATCCTCAGCAGGCTATATACTCTATAAAACGTAAGATTACAATACGCCTGCTGATATTTACGCTGACAATACTGGATTTCCCTATTTCTTTAACGTTACTGTAAACTCTGTAGCAATAAGTTCCTAAAGTAAATATTAAGCGAAATACTTTGCCTGAATAAAAGTATTGAAAATTGTGCGTGTGACATATATTTTGCCATGATTAAGTTATCTAGCCTCCATCAAAGCAAGGATCTTCTTGAGGAAGACTGCAAAATTTATTTCTAAATGCACTGGTGCTGAGACATTCACACTAGGCCGGTTGGTGTTTGTGTTTTTTACAAAGCCCTGTGAGACAGCTGAAACAGCATTCGCCCTCCCCGTCTTTCTTGTATTGTCAGTTCTTCTTGTGTATCTGCCTGTCTTGTATACGTATTATTTCAAGTAACTACTTAGTAACGTTTCCTTAATTCTTTTACCGCACCGCGTAAACAAAGCGGTTACGTGCATATCAAGTGAGGTATAAGTGAGCATACCTTCTGAACACTGCAAGAAAAATATGTTTTTTCAGCTTCCTGTTTAATAGAGGAGTTACCATGGTTTAACCAAATGGTGAAGTGGGGCATTTAGGTAACTCTCACAGTGAATGTGGCATTCGCAAGCAGGCTTAGCAAGATAGAGAATGGTTGCAACATAACAATTAATCTTGTGTATTGTATTATTATAGTTGAATATTAGCGATAATTGTAAAAATGAGGTGTTTATTTTCATGGGAAACGTGTTAGAAAGGTGCAGTCTCAGAGATTAAAGCTGTTATCATGTAAATACATTTTGAAACTTTATGAAATACTCTACGAGACCGACAAACAGACATACAGACAGACAGACAGACAGAAAATTTTATTGAGGTACTGAGGAACACTACCTCAAGGAGGTAGAGCAGCGGTGCCCCGTCGGAAAGGGTAGGCTGAGCCTCACCGCCGCGTCGTGGGCCCTCTAGACAGCTTAGAGTTTATGTGCAAGTTGTGAGCACCTGAGCGGAGAGCTCCATTCCTGTTCGGTTATGTGCCGAGAATCACCTGATGTGGGGCACTGGCAGAGCATGTGATCTAACGTTGATCCGGCTCCACAATAGGGGCATGTTGGATCAATGCTTTCAATAAACTAGCTGTGGGAACGACGACTGGCGTACAACCTGGTTTGAAGCATGTGGAGGGTGGAGGACTGGGCACTACAAAGTTGCATATGAGGAAGGGGGAAAATCCTCCTGTCCAGCTGATAATGTTTGATCCCCTTGTTGAAATGAATACAACAGGTAAATAAATTTTTGCAGCTGCAAAATTTACGAAATGATTTTGGAGCACGCCGTGCAGGAGTGCTCCGGAAATTCCAATGCCAACAGCATTTCGCCTCCCACAAAACGTAACAGTTTCTGCTGAAATTGAATGAGAGACTTCTGGCTTAGCCACCGCAATCATTACGCTACCACGGTGTGCTAAAGCACTAATAGCGCGGGCCATTTGAAAACAAAAAACTACTGTCGCAATCTTGATTCATCCCTTTCAGGCAAATTGCTACCTGCTAAAGAAACAAATCTTGTTCGCCAACAGAGGACATTTTTTAAGACTGAAGGCTAATGTTTTATTAAATGCCACACATTTAAAATATGAAGGATAAGCCGTAATATTGCTTTCGTGGCGTTCTTACCTCAAATAATTCCAAGCTGTGGCAGTAGCACTGGGCACTGCAATGCGTCAGAACTGGAATAATAAACCAGATATTGTCTTCCTTTGTCATGAGTCAATGTCTCCATAGCTGGTATTGCTATGCTTCATTTTTGTCACATTGAGTGGTTTTCTTGTTCCACCGAAATCAGAAAAATACAAAAGATCATCTATTAAATGCAACGAATCGCGAAAAACTTTTGTTTATACTGCTTGCCAAATCAAGTAAGCTCGCAAGTTCATGCACTTCATGTGCAGCTTGTTTGATTATTAGAAAGGAATTGGCTATCTACTGCAACTTGGGTGAAAAGAACCTAAAGCTCCTATTGGCAGCTAATATAGCAGAAAAATATACAAATTATAGAAGGTTACAATGTTCGGCGGAGAGGTCACAACTTATTCGCCTCACAAAAACACAAGAAACAATGAGCAGATCGAGAACTCAAACCAAAGGTCCGGGTTCAGGGTACGGTTATTCCGGAGGGGTCAACAATCGAAATGCTAGAATGGTGGCTACAATCAAACAGCAGGTGTATCCACACTTTAAACGCGCCAAGAAAAAGAACGAGACAGATTAATCAGCAGATTGCCCATGTGGTTCATAAACAGAGAGAGATAAGGGAGAAAGACACCCTCACACCTGTGAACAGCTTGGTAATCAGTATAGTGATGTACTCACTCCCTTATCATGCCGTGAATATGGAAGAACGACAAGGCTAATTAAAATATAAAGATTGCAAATAAGACATCTTTGAGGTTGCCGTGCAACTCTTCTATTGAGAAGCTTATATCCCTGCGGCTTCGCGACAGATTTGATAAGCTAGCTGAGGCCCAACTCATTGTGCAGAGGACTCGATTGGCGCAAACACCAGTGGGCAGAGCTTTTCTCTATAGAGTCGGCCTTGAAGAATGTATACGCACACACCAAAAGACCACGCAATCATTCTGCCAGATCAGATATTTTTATGGATGTGACCAATACCACAAAACATTGACTCAATATTCCGTGCAAGGCGGAGAGAAGCTCGAGCGGGGTACAGCAACAATGCAACAAGGTTCTTGAATACAGCGAAATTCACGTATGCATTGTCATACTGGGCCAAAGCAAAAAAATATGCTGTGGCTGTCGTAAACATCAATCGTAAGATCATGGCCTGTGCTTCACTTTTTCATGCAACCATCATAGAAGCAGAAATTATTGTGATTTAGTTATCTAATACGGGCCGCATGAAGCGTAAAGCTCCACTGACTATTGTTAAAGATTCTTGGGCCGCATGTAGAAACTATCACAAAGGAAAAATTAGTGTCAAGGCACATCGGATACTTACCAAAAGTAGCAGAGAGCCGGACATAAGCTACACCAAGACATTCGCTTGGGCTTTGAGACATGAGTGTGTTAAAGGGAACGTCTATGCAGATGAGGCGGCTTGAAGTTTCGCTAATTGCTGAGCTGCCGACGGAAATACCATGGAGGGCCCTATTCCCATTGATCTTAGTTACAAAACAATCTTGCAATATTACAGGCATTTGCGGAGACATTACGCAGCACCACACATGAACCTTTCAGCCAGGGATTCTGCGGCGTTAAGCTGACTCCAAACTAACACATATATAAACATCCGTAGATAGCATACATACTACCACACAGCATAGAAAGATATATGCCCGTTGTGTGGAAGCACACCGATGCTCTACCACATCACGTGGCACACGATGAACAGCGGGAAGGGGATAACAGCAGAGAGCGTTGGGTGGCAAGGCTGTCAAGCCCTGCCCTTGAGGATCGGCTGAGGCTAAACAGGAGAGCTCAAAGGATGGGGTGAGCCAGCGGTGTCTTGTAATAGGAGTCCGAACCCATGTTTTCGCCCTTTTTAGCAGAAACAAAGTATCTTCCACAAAAAATATTTGTTCATCTATTACTATTCGGCATATCTATACGCAGTATGTGCGAATAGTACGTAGAGACAATACGTTGGCAATTTCAAATTATTTATGTGGTTTCAGGTCTGAGTGGTGTTTATTTTACTTGAAGCAACTGTCAAAGTGACGCCCTGTGATCTACATAGAGACAGCCATGATGGGTAGCTAGCAACGAGCACTAATGTTAAGCAAGCATCGAAATTGAGCCTATGAAAGCCGTGCATGAAATTAGAGGATTAAAACCCTTTTTGTTTCATGAAAGGTGGCATTTGTTATTGACACACGATACGTAATAAGCTTAGTTTTTACGCTCGAGCTGTTCAGTTTAAATTCTTGCCAAGGCCTTTTTGTGAACTTCTTGAGATTCCGATGCCAGTGGTAAATTGTGGCGAATTAAAGAAGCCACGCTGATCTAATGGCAAGAAAACTGAAAGAGGTCACAATACTTCAAGAGGTGCCCCACTGAAAAGAACGGGAATTGTCCTCCGTCAACTCCCTCTTATTCAACACCTGGCTGACTGTCGCCAGTAGCTTCGGAGCATTTCACTAGCATTGAGGTCAGACCTATAGCATAGAAGAGCTGCTACGAATATTTGAAAGGAAATACATGTCCACCTAAGACGAAGCAGTGCATGGTTTGTGCGTTGTGGTACGAACCATGTACGTCGCAATATTGAAGCGGAGCGAATATATTGAGAAAGTTACTGCTAGTGTAACGGGGGTTTATTGAGGTACACAGCGACCGGAAAGATAGCAGCAGCAGCAGCAGCAGGCAAAACGTAGCCAGGGAGCGAACAGCCGAGCGAGCAAGGCGATGGCAATACGTTTCCGCACGTGTCTATCTTCTTCCTCACAATAACCCCTGGTATCGTGAGGTACCCATCCTGGCGACCTATAGAGAGGTCAGAGGATCATAATACGGCTTGAGACGGTTAATGTGGACTGTTTCTCACCCCCTACAACGAAGGTCGAAAGATGGCGTAACGGGTTCAACCACATAATTAACAGGAGAGGTCTGCGCAACCACGCGGTAGGGTCTGCGATACTTTGGAAGAAGCTTAGACGGAAGGCCGGAAGCAGCAACTGGCGGTACCCAAAGCAGCAGAAGAGCAGAAGAGAGTCGACGGTAAAAGGGTCAGGAGAGATTGCGGAGTCGTGACGCTGTTTTTGGTGACTCTGTTGGTCGTAGGTCAAAGAACGGGCCGGTTGTCGGCATTTCTCGGTGTGGTGAGCCACCACAGACACAGGCTGGTAGTCGTCAACGTTTGGATGATATATAGGAGTCGTATCAATGGTGCTAGTAGGTTCACTGCTGTATAGAAAAAAGAATGGTGAGAATTCAGTGGTAGCTTGGGACGTGTTGTTGTATGCGGATGTGACATACGGAAGAACAAGATCCTAATTGCAGTGGTCTGACGCTCGGTACATTGAGAACATGTCACCCAGAGATTGGTTAAATTGTTCCGTTAATCCGTTTGTCTGTGGGTGATATGCGGTAGTGCCGCGGTAAATAATTCTGCATTCGAATAGGAGTGATTGCAACTCGTCTAAGAGAAATACACGGCCCCGATCACTGAGCAGTTCCCGAGGGGCACCATGGCGGAGAACAAAGCTGCGTAAAAGAAAGGAGGAAACGTCTTTAGCTGTTGCGGCAGGTAATGCAAAGGTTTCGGCGTATCTTGTCAAGTGATCTTCGCCGACGACTATCCTTCGGAGAGGTCCGTACAAGTCAATGCCGACGCGATCAAAAAAGTGGGTGAGGCAGGAAAGTGGCTGGAGAGGTGCTGTGGAGAGTTGCGAGACTGGTTTGCGTCGTTGGCAGGCGAGGCATGCGCGGGCGCATTTTCAGACGAAGCTGTACATTCCGCGCCAATAATAGCGTAGGCGAAGGCGCGTGTACGTCTTGAACGCGCCAGCGTGGCCACAATGAGGGTCATTGTGAAAAGCGGAGCACAGATCGCGACGAAGATGGCGGGCCACGGCCAATAACCATGTGCGGCCATCGTTGTGGTAGTTACGGCGGTATAAAAGACCATCACTGATAGCGTAATGATGCACCTGGCGGCGTAGCACTTAGGGAGCTGGGGCGGTCAGGGGGCTTGACAAAAAGTTTAGAATTGTGGCGATCCATGGATCATTTCGTTACTCTGAGGCCATGTCCAAGATGCCAAGTGGCAAAATATTGGGATTGTGACTAGATGCGTGGCGTCTGAAATAAGTGGGAAGCGTGACAGGGTGTCAGCGTCAGAGTGTTGTTGGCCAGAACGATAAAGGACACAGATGTCGTATTCCTGTAGTCGGAGGGCCCACCGAGTGAGGCAACCTGACGGGTTCTTGACGTTTGACAACCATTACAGAACATGGTGATCTGTTACGACGTCAAAAGGATGACCGTAAAAATAGGGGCGAAACTTCTGTAGAGCTCATATGAAGTCAGGCACTCCTTTTCGGTTGCGGTGTAATTGGTCTCTGGTTTAGTGAGTGCAGGACTGGCATATGCAACCACGTATTCGGTGTTTGCATCGTCACGTTGTGCGGGCACAGCACAAATGCCGACACCACTAGCATCAGTGTGAATTTCTTCGCGTGCGCTTTGAGCGAAGTGACGCGAAATTGGTAAAGACGTATGCAGGCGTCGAAGTGTCGTAAACGCATCGTCACAAGCTTCTGACCAGGTAGATAGTTCGATGTCGCCTTGGAGGAGTGCATTCAGAGATGCGATGACAGTAGCGAAATTTCGAACGAAGCGACGGCAATAAGAGCATAGACCAATGAAGATGCGCCGTGCTTTCAGGTTAGTAGGCTTGGGGAACTCGAATACCGTGCGAAGTTTAGCAGGATCGGAAAGAATGCCTTCTTTGGAGACGACGTTACTTAGTATAGTTAGTTTTCTATTGGCAAATAGGCACTTTTTCAAGCTAAGCTGGAGACCGGCATTTAGGACACAGGTCAAAACTTGATGCAACCGTTGTAGACGGGTCGGGAAATCTTGCACAACAACGACAATGTCATCTAAATAGCAGAGGTAAGTGTGCCACTTCAAGCCGCGTAAAACGCCGTTCATCATGCGTTCAAAGGTGGTGGGTGCGTTACAGAGACCGAATAGCATTAAATTGACTTCGTACAAAACATATGGTGTTACAAACGCGGTTTTCGAGCGGTCAGTCCCAGTCATGGGCACTTGCCAGTAGCCAGAACGGAGATCCAAGGAAGAAAAGAACTCCGCTCTTAGCAAGCAAATGAGTGTGTCATCAATTCGTGGCAATGGGTACACATTCTTTCGGGTAATGGTGCACGTTAAAGAACCCCAGGTGGTCTAAATTTCCGGAGCCCTCCACTACGGCGTCTCTCATAATCATAGAGTGGTTTTGGGACGTTAAACCCCACATATCATCATCATCATCATCTTTCGGGTAATCTTGTTAAGCCGACGATAATCGACGCAAAATTGTATTTTGCCATCTTTCTTCCGAACAAAGACGGCCGGTGATGCCCAGTGACTATTGAAAGGTTGAATGACATCGCGTTTAAACATGTCATTCACCTGTTCATCGATAAGGCACCTTTCCCTCGCCGATACTCGGTAGGGACGCGGACGAATGGGCGCATGACTTCCGGGGTCGATAGTGTGCGAAAGAGTCGTTGTGCGGCCGAGTGCCCTTGCTTGTCAGTCACAAAAGGAAGAGAAATTGTCGAGCAAGCAAAGAAGTTGGTCTTGTTCTGTCGTCGTAAGGTCGCTGGCTATCGCCGGTGTGAAAGATCGTGGTAGGGGTCAAGGAGTTGATGTCTCGAGGGTAGCCATATCATTTGGGTCATTCATGGTATCGAATATTGAAGATGACGCCAGCGGCTCGGCTTTGCCGAGGGTTTCCCAGCGCCGCAAAGTGATTGGCTCGGGCGATAGATTGGTGATGTACATCACAGAGGTGCCTGAATGGAACTCGAGAACGGCGGATGGCAATGGCAGTGATCGGCGGTGAACCAGAAGTGCAGACGGTGCGAAAAGCACTGAGCCATCATCTTCAGAGCCACATGAGTTGGAGAGAAGAACAGTAGACAGGGCAGGCACAATGGCGTCGTCACAAACTGCGATTTTGCGACATGTGTCCTTGTCACTGATCACGTCTGTCGAAAATGGGAACAACTGGAGTTCAGCGCAGGTGCATTTGATGATCGCATGTTGAGTAGAGAGGAAATCTCGCCCTAATATGACGTCGTGAGAACAAGATGGCAACACAATGAATTAGATCACATAAAGAACATCCTGGATGACAACACGGGCTGTCCAGGCACTGGATGGCTCCACGTTCTGCGTGTTGGCCATGCGAAGAAATAGTCGATAAAAAGGCGTCATGACTTTTCTGATATGGCAGCAAATGCGTGCATCAATCGCTGAAAGGAAAGCGCCGGTGTCGACAAGGGCTAGCATCCATGTTCCTTCTATAGCGACTTCAATAACATTTAAGGGGGAAATTTGAGGCCTTGTGCATTTCGCCGGAACCGCAGTTCTCGCCTCGTGAACTGCACTACTTAGTTTTCCTGGCGCACAGGGCTCCGCCGCCGGTGCATGGGGGAAAGGGAGCGGCGGCGAGGAGAATGTGAGTGGCGAGAAGAGGGTGGGGTCCGGGAGGTAGGATCAGATTCGTAGTCGTATAAATAACTGCGGCGGGGTTGACGTGGCGCATACGTGAACCATGGTGGACGCACACTGTTGCAGACAGGTGGTGCACGAAAGCGACAGTAACGGGCCACATGTCCAACAAGGCCACAATGAAAACAAATAAAACGGTTGTCTTGCGTGTACCAAGGGTCGTCGGCTCGTTCGTACTGTACGACTGGGCTGGCGAGCGGCGATACTGGCGTGCGAATAGGAGGACTTCGTGGGCTGTAACCTTGCATCACAGGCCTGGAAGCGACTGCTGCGTTTGTCAGGGAAGCAGCAGTCAGAACCTGATGGAGCGAAGTCGAGATTTCTACGGCGACCTGGTCCTTGGTGATATTTTGGAGAGGGGGCGCCAACGGGCAATTCGACTGGTCGTGAACAAGCGGCCTCAGCGAAAGCTGGCGAGATACCTCTTCACGAATGAAATTCTTAATCTGTAGCAGCAGAGATGAGTTGTCAGGAGCAACAGCCCATCCTGACAATAAAGCTGTGATAGCTGTGATAGCTCAGTGGTTAGTGGATCGAACGCGTTATTCGAAGGTCATAGGTTCGAATGCTGGTCACGGCACCATTATTAAGACGATCGAGACCATGGACTGCTTCGAACGAATACGGTTTATGAGAAAAAGCGAAGTAGCACATGCTCGCTCCAGGCAGCAGTCTTCTTTCTTCTTCCGGCGTTTGATGATAATATTTTATATCGCCTGTAGAGGAGAGTGGCGCCTGGCTGTGCGTTTTTTGCGCAGCTCATCAAAACTTTGGCAATGACTGACAAGTTCAGGCACTCTCGGCGGTTCTTTGCCAGCACCATGTGAAAGGCGTCGTCTTCGATCCCTTTCAAGATATGACTGATCTTATCGGCATCGGCCACTGCTGGATCAACGCGGTTACACAGGTCGACAACGTCTTCAATGTATCTGGTGAATGTTTTACCGTTCTGCTGCACATGGCCACGCAACCGTTGCTCGGCTCGAAGCTTGCGAACAGCGGGCACCCGAATACTTCCGTCACGTGCGTTCTCAAAGCAGCTCACGTCGGGCAGTCACGTAGGTGGTTTGCATGCCACATGCTGGTGACGCCGCTCGAGTAAAATGACACGTAGTTGAGCTTCACGGCGTCATCTCAGCGGTTGATCACGCTTACCCGTTCCTGTTCTGCGAGCCAGTCTTCAACATCCTTTTCTTCTGTACCACTCAAGATTGGTGGGTCGCGTTGATGCGATGGGCCAGGACAGACCAGTGTGGGTACCAGGACAGCAAGCTTGTTGCTGCGGTTGATTTGGTTTTTCATCCGGCATTGCAGAGGCTGGCTTGAGTTTCCGGCTGCAAAGTTTCAGGTAGTCTCTACCTAGCAGCTCCACCACTTGTTACGGGGGTTTATTGAGGTACACAGTAACCGGCAAGATAGCAGCAGCAGGCAAAGCGTAGCCAGGGAGCGAACAGCCGGATGAGCCAGGCGATGGCAATGCGCTTCCGCATGTGTCTATCTTCTTCCTCACACTAGGATAGCTGGTCGTTCGTCAAAAGACCTTACGGCAGCTACACGCAATATGGTACGGTTGGGTAGTCAGTGATTAATATTGCATTGTTTGCACTGCGTAAATGTAACGATAACCGAAAAGAGAGGGCATTCCTTTTCTGAAGCCTCGTTGCATCTGCACTGTTCAAATATGTATACCGCGAAAAAAGCTTTAAAGATCCCTGAAACGAGATCAAGGTTTGGGATTGATGCTTAACAGGCATTGTTCGGGAGGGCCTCCACTAGAAAGGCCAGCAATGTGATCGCTTTGACGTCACAGATAGGATAGTAGTTGTGGAATACGGCAGCTTCACTTTCGCGACACTACTTGCATCGTCCCACTTGGCTGCACCGGTTCTCATTTGCAATTTTACTATGCAAATTAGACACGAGAGTGCCACGAGGGGCACCGATTTTTAGTTTGCTTGCCCTTATTATCGGGTATTACCACTTCTTACGCACTGAGGTATATACAAAACAAAGGGAAGCAGTCATAGTGTCCACAGCGAAAGCGCAGGAAATGCGGTGTTCTAGCATCCTTTGAGTGATGTCATAACGTAGGTCGCACCACGGTATGTTCTCGAGGCCAATACAAATCGCTTAGGCATAATGACAAGCATGGAACTCTACTATATATGAGACAGAAATCTTGATGGCAGGTGTCAGTCACCCTCAAGAAAGACCAACGAGAGAGTGGTTACGACTTCAAGCTTGGAGATTAGATTTCGCCGTTCATCGTCACGTAGCCTGCAATTGTGCGCCTGAAATTTCGCGCCACTGATCACTATATATCCCTAAGTTATCAAAGACATATGTTGTGTATGTATACTCAGATGTAAAATCACTCCAAACGCATGGCCTTATGACTGCACCTATAGAAGTACTCAGTTTGTGTGTGTTTTCACAAACTGAAAAAGGCAGAGCAGGCTGAAGATTCCACCCTTTGTGGTGCCGGGGCCCGCAAAATACCGCACCGCACAGCCACAGTTAGCCTACCTATGGTTTAGGCGTACACGGCTGCTTCATGTACGGAAACGTTCTTCACACTGATAGTTATGAAAAGGTGAACGTTTTAAAGCACCGCAAGTTTACGGAGTCATTTGCTGATGTCTGTAATGATAGCACGCGCGCAAGCGTTTGCGACCGCATCTTTGTTATAAAAGTGCATAGTTGGTGTTTGAAAGACGCCAAAACCCACGGAGAATGTTTAGGTTGTTTAGATCGTTTAGATCACTATGCCACGTACCAGTGGCGTTGTGATCAACAAGATGAAAAAAAGGACAACAAAAGACAAAATAGCGGGAGCTGTTTCGTATCACAGTGCTGCTTCCAACAAGTTTTAAATACACAGATGCATATTCCTTCGAGTGCGTGTCTTCCGAGTCTATAATTACCATAACAATATTGTCGCTATCGGATCAAAATACAGTGAAAGCTCGCTAATTGTAACTCGGTTAATTCAAGCTTGCAGTTATATGGCTTGACGCCGTAATTCCCGCCCAGCCCTCTGTACGTATTTCTATAGAAAAACCATCCCGGTAATTTGAACGAATCGCTATCCACAATGTCGATATGGTACTGGGATCCCCTCGTTTTCATCACTCCTCGATGAAGTAGGTCCCGAGTGTTTCGCAAACAAAACTTAACGACATGTAATAGAAGATCGTAACAACCGAACAGCAGCGTTACTCGCACATGAGAATTTGAACATGGCGCTGAAACTCTTGCGTAAGCTGCAAACGATGCTAACGAAGTCAGGGTAGAAAAATCTAAGCAATTGAAAATTACCAATTACTTGTAATTTTGATTGCGTCACCTCTACCATGTAAATAAACGTGTTTAGGAGCGTACATAGCATCATATATTTCACCGTGAAGGCTCACTACAAATATAAGTGCATGTAGCTGATTTTTTCTAGCGTAGCTTCGACTAATCAACTAGTTTCTATTAGCTGTGGGAGCAGGACAGATGGACTTTTTTACAACATCAGCTGCCTCAAGCGTGTAGAAGCATCTAAATTTATGTGATACTACACGGCACAACAAAAAATTTGCAGGCTAACATTTTATATAAGCTTGGCACTAAATGCCTGCTGTCTTCACATTGAATCACCATATTTATCACCATATCGCTCACCATATTTCGCGGCCGTGTTGATGCTGCTTTAACGGTGTTCTTTTTACCCTTGAAATAAGTAAACTTTGAAGCGAAGAGGTGCACTTCTCATGACTCACAGGAAAGGAAACAAACTTGTTCCACGCAGTAGCTTCTAGACTCTAATACAATGGTGCTAAAAAGTCATAAACAAAAAAAACAAATATCGTCATGCCTTCATCGCAACAAGTGGCACGTAGTGCACATTCGTGTAGGACATGTAAGACGACATTTGGTCTTGAACAACACGATGCACTGGAAGGGAGCGAAGTTCCTTTTCTAGTTCTCCCTAATTTGAATTTTCTCGGGGCAAAGCTCTGCATTGTGGTACAATGTGGCGTGCGTCTCTAGCGCTGGTTCACGACAAAGGCCACCATCTCAAAGAAAGGACTAAAGCCACCAGTGTTGGTGGGGACACACTGCTTCATTATTGAAATGAGTAAGTTTTGTTGCCAAGCTTATGCGAGAACACGCACAAAGAAGCACCGAAAAAATAAGCCAATATTTTATTGATTGTGTGCAAGTGAGGCAGCATCTTTCGATAATGTTTCGCAGCTTTGGTAGAGCATATCCAGAAGGGATTCAACAATGTTTTACATTCATTCATTTATATGATGTTGCCACAAACATTCACCGTTCGAGACCAGGAAGCGACGTTGAGCTTACGGTCATGGCTGTCTATTACAACTCTACCCGATGAGGAGGAAACAGCATTCTTCGGTGTGCTCGACATGACCGTCATTGCGCAGCAACAACGTGGTGACTCGTTGGTATTCGCCCTAATTAATTACTTGGACGGCAGATGTCAGAAGGCACCAACTGTTTCTGTAAGAGTGCTGTTATCATTTTCCTTACGGGGCGAATCATTATACAAAACAAACTTCTCTTCGACAAGATCCGCCTATCTGCTCGTCATCCCAGCAGCACTTCACTCCGAAGTACTCGAAACATGCCACAACGAGGCGACTTCAGGCCACTTAGGTTACACGAGAACATTGGCCAGAGTACAGCAACGGTACTACTAACCAAGACTGACCATAGCCGTAAAGCACCACGTTCGTAATTGCCTCTACTACCCGCGATAGAAGTCACCACTGACTAAACCAGTTGGCCTCCAGCAGCCCGTGCAGGTCCCAAGAACACCATTCGACCAGATTTGTATGGATATTTTGGGCCGACTTCATACCTCTACGGCCTGGAACCACTGGGTTATTGTAGCAACAGAGTACCTTACCCGTTATGCTAAAACCAAGGTTATCCAGAGATGTACAACAGCGGAGGTGGCACAATTTTTCATCGAGAATGTTGTACTGAGACATGGTGCACCAAGCTTCGTAATCATAGACAAAGGAACCGCACTTACGGCAGCTCTTTTCGATCAAGTCCTGATGCTGAGTGGAACAAGCCATCGTAAGACCACTGCCTACCACCCGCAAACTAATGGGCTCTCAGAGCCTCTGAACAAAACAATTGAAGAAATGCTTTCAATGTAGGTAGACGACGAACACAAAAAGTGGGACAAAATATTGTCATATATCACGTTTGCATACAACACAGCCAAGCTAGAAACAACGCAGATAACACCGCTCAGCCTAATTTAGAGACGTGAGTACGAACCATGTTAGATGCGATGCTAGCACACGAATGTGAAGACATTGACCCGGACGCCGAGATGTTTACAGAACGAGTGAAATGAGCAAGGCAACTAGCACGCTTGCAAATCCAGCAGTAGCAAGAGTACGACGCAGGCCTCTACTATGCTCGCCGCAGAACAATAGTTTACAAGACCTCCTACAGACGCATCGCTATCTACCATGGTGAATTTCTACTAAAAGCCCCTTCTTTTCATCGCTTCTAACCTTGGTACACGTTCCGAGTGTATCGCAAATAAAAACTAAACGACATTTACTGGAAGCGTGAAACTACTGAACAGCAGCATCAATCGGAGGTAAAAATGTGAACCCTGACTGCTATGAAGCTCTCGACAAAAGTGCAAACGATGCTGACGGAATCGTAACACAAATGTAAAAAAATGCGAATCCCCGAATACATGTCCTTTTGATTGCGTTATCTCTACCATGTAAATAAACGTGTTTAGGAGCGTACATGGCATTATATATTTGGCCGTCGTTAGGACTGACTACCCACACAAGTGTATGTAAGTGATATCTCTCTAGCGTATTGCTGACTGATAAAGTAATTTCTATTTACTGTAAGAGCTGGAGAGATAAACCTTAATTTACAAAATTAGCTGCCACAAGCATTCAGTAGCGTCTAAACTCACGTCATAATACATGGCCTTTTTTCGGAGGCTAGAAATGTATGAAAGCTTGGTCAAGTCCTGCTCTCTTCATTTCGAACAAACTATCGATCATCCTAATTCGCAGCAGTCTAGATTCTACGTTGTGGTGGCGTCCTTTCTTCTTTTGTGCACAATACCGTGCAGGTTACGACTGCAAGTCGGGGCAAACAAATGCATTTCTCATGGCTAAGAGGAAAGGAAACAAACTTGTTTCACGGAAAAGCTTCTAGTATCTAGCAGAATGCTACTAAAAAGTCATAAAATAAAATAAACATAAATCTTCATGTCATCATTGCCACAAGTCGCACGTAGTGCGTATTCATGTAGAACGTGTAAGACGACACTTGGTCTTCAACGACGCGATGCACTGGACGGGAGCAAAGTGCCTTTTCTAGTTCTCCCTAATTTGACTTCGCTCGAGATATAGCTGTGCCGCGCGCACGGTGCAATATGGCGTGCGTCTCTAGCGCTGGATCACAATGAAGGCGATAGTCTCCAACAAAAGACTAAAGCCACCAGTGTTGGTGGGAACACGCTGCTTCATTCTTGAAGTGAGTAAGTTTAGCTGTCAAGCTTATACGTGAACACGCGCTAACAAGCGCAGAAAAAAAGATGCCAACACTCTATTGACTGTGTGCTATAGAGGCAGCATACCTTCATAATGCTTCGCAGCCTTGGTAGAGCCTGTTCCGAAGGACTTCAATAAACTTTTTCATCCATCCGTTTATCCGGTGTCTAATACACACTAACAATGGTCCCGCCAGATCAAATCAATCAACTTGTTAGGTATAAAATGGGTAACTCCAAAGGAGTCAGGAGGAGTTAAGCAAGAATAGATGCGATATATGGGAAACAACGCTGAAAAATAAAACAAAGGATAACTGTGTCTTGTCTTAAACTAAATGCAAAAAGGATGCCTTCTTCGCATATGCGTAGGTAGGTGTACCATGCAAATTAAAACACTCCCTTTGAAACGAAATGAAACGAAAATGAAACGAAATGAAACGAAAATGCGGTAAAGCGTCTGTGACATCGTGACATCATAAAAGAAAATGATTAGAATTGAAAACAAGGCGAAAATGAAAACGTTTCCACGCAGAAAAAAGATAAGTTTTAGTTCCTCATTGTAGCAAAGTATAAGGTTGTGGGCAGTAGACATATTCTTTCTGACGATGACAATGGCCAGGTAAACTCAACGTAAAAAAAGTCAGAACAATCTCTAAATACTCTACCATCATATAAAAGAAGAGTAAGCGTCAAAAACGTGTGACGCAAGTGGTCAATTGTTTCTATAGATGATGTATTGTGTTGTGTATTATGGGCCAGCAAATAGACAAAGGTCACAATTACATTGAGTTCACGTGGCCTTTTTTCTCGGTACGGGATCTATGAAACAAGGGAAAAGTAATGAAAGTGCTTCATTTGTAGATTTTACATTAGGTACATAAGAAACAATAGCGTATGTTTTGAACGTTGATTGATATGTGGGGTTTAACGTCCCACGATCACCGTATGATTATGAGAGATGCCATAGTGGAGAGCTCCAGAAACGTCGACCACCTGTGGTTCTTTAACGTGCACCCAAATTTGAGCACACGGGCCGACACCATTTCCGCCGCCATCGACAATGAAGCCGCCACAGCCGGGATTCGATCTCGCCACCTTCGGGTCAGCAGCCGAGTACCTTATCCACTAGACCACCACGGCGGGGCATGTTTTGAACGTAAAACTTCAGTATTTATCCAGGTCATTCTTCTCGCAGCTTCACCCGTTAAGCTTTGTGCATTTCTTTATCAGCCATGTTCATGTTGGTTCATATATAGAATACTAAAATTACATCACTTTGCCCCTTCTTGTTCTTATTCCAACCACTCACCGTACAGATGGAGGCAGGTACATTTCAATGACACTGAGGTTCTACGATATCTCTTGCAAAGGGGTGACAATGTGGAAGTAAAGTTGTACCACTCTACCTCAAGATGAAACGCAAAAATAGGCCACTATACTTTCTTTTCTATTCAAAACAGCGTTTCTGAAAGCCCATTATGATCTTTCTTCTGTCACGGGTATTGATTATTCTTAAATTTTTGTGTTTTACCAATCCAACCAAAGAAGGATAGCCGCCAAGACTGCATTTTAGATGTGCAAGCTTCGTTATGTTACTACCCGTTAATTTATATAATGTTGCTATTAAAAAGTATGCATTATGATCTAAAATAAGGCATTAGGACACAGCATAGTGTAGAAATATACGAGCGCCCAAGGTAGAAGAAAGGAACACTTCACAGGAAAGACGCTTATGCTTGATTAGGACACAGCGTGGCAAGCACAAAGGAATATTCAAGAAATACTAACAAACGAATGGTGACATTCAGCGCTTATATGGAAATGAAAACAAATTTAATGCACATACACTTTGTTAATCGACAAATATGCCTTTTTTAAGGCTCAATATATAGATAAACGCGAAATATTCAGTCTAAGCGTATTGTACAGTTTCTACAGAAGAATACACAGCTTCTTTCATTAGCTCACGGGCGAAGCTCTGTTCACGTGAGAAGCTTTTGATGGAATGGTGAAATGATGGAAGTCCACCCAGACTTGTTCTGAGATAATGTGATTTTAAATTACACGCAAAGATAACTGATGACGCATGTTTTACATTCTAAATAATATAATGCGATAGAGCGTGAAATGTCATCGATGCCGGAATTTTCGGGCGTCCACTTTCTAAATCATGTAAGCATTTGTCTTTGTTCACCTATATCTTTAGTTTTTTTATTAATATATAGTTATCGTGCTGATTGTGAGTGCTTTTTTTTTGGTATTAACAGCTCCCACGACAGCTGTTGCAGCGGAAAGTATTTGTAGAAGTATACAAATTAAGGCATTGTTTCTTTATCATCTTTAACCTGCGATTGTGCATATGTATGTCAGACTGGCCGGTGAACTAACACTCGCTCTAATGAACACTGAAGTCTTTGCACAATGGCATTTACTCTCACCTAGTCGAGCATTGCAGCAGCTGTTATTGTCATCCTGTGTGGTGGGACACAAGCATTTTGTTTTATCACCGGAGGCAAGCTAGCTCGTGAATTAGTAGAACAATTTCATATCGGAGGGTGTGCTGATAAATGCGTAAGCAGCCAATCGATTGTTCCACCTGATAAAGAGTTCACCCTTTCGATCCTTGCTTAACGTTTGTATTCTGCGGCACATTGTAGATACCACTTACGTAAAATATTACTGTCATGGTGTGTTATCGTTTATTTTTCTTTCGTTTTCTTCTCTTGCGTGTTTCTTTTTTACGCACATGCGCTCTTGATCTTCGCCAGAATGTATAGTTCGTGTACTTCCATGAACAAACTGAGTTGTGAGATCGCGGCCATTTTCCATCTCGTCTTTTGTTTTCTCGTTTATTGTGTATGCGTCGAAATAAACAAGAATGTTCTCAACTCAACTCACCCAGCTTTCTATACTATTATATTGTGAATAGTCTTGCTTGAACCCATTTACCGCATAGTGCAATGCAATCTTCCTCTCACGTAAATAGGCATAACAAGGGTGCTGCTAATTTTGAAGTATGGTCAACATGCCTTGAAAAAAGAGTATAAGGCAGGTAGTTATAAGCCATAAAGACAGGGGCACTCCACTTGTGTAAAGCGTTTAGGTCGGAAGTGGGAATTCAATTAACGTCACATCCACGGGTAAATCGAGTATTGAAGTGTATTCCCATGGCTTTGGACGCTAACATCGCTTAGGCTAAGTTCGAGTAGATGAAAGCATGAATGCCCAATCACCATTTGCATATTAGACATCTAAGTAATACCTACTCATCCGATGAACTTTAATAAAGCACTTGGCGCCATAAGCTCGCCCATGTTCCTACTGTGGGGATATTTATGTATTTATTTATTTTCAAATACTGGAGCCCAATACAGGGCTATTGCAGGAGTAGGGTACATTTACATGAACAAAATACACTGAGTACAAGGTTGACATCAATAAAAAAATGATTTATTATAACAGTGCGTCTACAAATTCTGACAACGATAATTCACAAATACTACCGGGTAGGTCAATTCCACATTTCAATAACTCTAGGAAAAAAAACTGTTCTTGAAAATGTTCATGTGTGTAAAGAAAGGCTTTAAGTTGAGGCTGTGGTAAAGTCTAGTTGAAAGAGTATCAGCATATCAGATGTAATCATCTGAAGATAGTCGACAAGATGAGGGAAGAAATGAATGCAATAGCTTCTAAGAACCAGTCTCCCGTCTGGTGGATAGGAGATGGAGTTTTAAGGAAGTCATTGCTGATGAAGGTGAAAAGTTATGATCGTAGCGATGGCAAATGAAACGAATCGCCTTCCTTTGAACAGATTCAATTTTGTTGACGTCACATGATATATACGGGTTCCAGACACATGAAGCATATTCTGATATAGGGCGCATGAGCGTTTTATACAACAGTAACTTGGTGCATTTCGGAGATTTAGATGACGTACGATGCAGGTAGCCTAATTTTTTCAGTGCTTCGGATGCGATGTAATCAATATGCCACGACCAATGTAAGTTGTGTGATAAGATAACCCCCAGGTATTTATACTCTAGTGCCCGCGGAGTTATTGTGTTCTCGGAAGTGTAATCATGCAGCAACGGAGAACGGCTGTTAGTGAATGATATTATTACAGTTTTCTGAAAGTTAATGCGCATCTGCCCAAGCCTGCACCATGTGCAAAAGCGGGTGAAGGGAATCTTGAAGTAAGACATGATCGCTCGGAGAAGAAATTACTTAATATGAGATGCAGTCATCGGCATGAAGACGGACCTGATACCATAATGTGTAATGCCTCCGTTAGTTCGCGCGATTACCACATGTCCTTTCCTGACTTTCCTGATTGAAGTATATATATATATAAAATATATATATGATATATATATATATATATATATATATATATATATATATATATACGAAAACTATCATATTTTCGTAAGTGTGCTCCTATATTTCTAATTATATTTGCACCGGACCTACAAAATTTCTTTTTTGAATCATATATATATATATATTGTACCGAAGCATAGTGGCGCCAGCTCTGTGCCAGCGTGAAAGAAGACGTTGATGTCCGTGTGTGGCTCGTGCTTGCCGGGTTCCTGCCTGTACCAGCTTGTTGTGGCTAACGTTTCTGGAATAATAACCTGTGTTTTTACGCAACCTTGCTCGTTGCATTTGGTGGAAACGTGCTGGGTAACGTCCTGGAGCTCCGCAGCCGTAAGCTACCATCTCAGTCCACGATGACCGAGCGCGTCGATCCCCCACAAGGCTCTTCCACGCTGCCACCCGTCATGTGTTCTGGTGTGCTTCGTCTGCGTGACCCACCAGTATACAACGGCACTGAAGATCAAGATGTCGAGGACTGGCTGGCAGAGTACGAGCATGCCAGCGCGATTAACAAGTGGGATGACCCTGCGAAGCTGATTCACGTCATCTTCTACTTGACGGATTTGGCCCAGCTATGGTTCACCAACCACCAAGCCGACATCCCCACCTGGTCGGTTTTCAAAGAGGCCGTCACCTCGTTTTTCGGTCGTCCAGCCATGCGTAAGCTTTGCGCTGAACTGGGACTGCGGGGACGATTTCAGCGAAGTGGTGAGAGCTTCACAAGCTACATTGAGGATGTGATCAGCCTCTGTAGGCGAGTTGATGCCAGGATGACGGAGGCTGACAGAATAAAGAACATAATGAAAGGCATTGATGACGACGCTTTTCATATGCTTGTGGCCAAAGACCCACAGACCGTGACGGCCTTGATTCAGTCATGTCAAAGTTTCGATGAGCTGCGCAAGCAACGAGTTTCTACACGTCGCGCTAATACGCAGACAGCTGATATTTCGGCCTTGAAGTGCAAAAGCAGTGGCCCCGACTACAGCGTGTTAATGCCTCAAATTCAACAGTACATCCGGGAGGAAGTTGCTCGACAGCTCTCTCTTGTCGCCACCATCAACGAGACCCCCACAACACTCGACCACTCACTTCGCCGTGCTATTCAGACGCAAGTTGCCGAGGCTCTCCCTTCGCCCACATCCCCAATATCAGTGGCTGCACCGCTGACTTATGCAGAAGCCGTCCGCCGACCTTCTGCCCAACCGCCGCTCCCTTCATACAGTCAAGCCACCAACTACTACAGGTCACCAGTTTCAGTTTATCCGGTAAATCGGCCCATTCCACCACCTCGAGCACCTGTCAACTCTTGGCATACTCCGGATAACCGGCCCATCTGCTACAACTGTGGTATTCCAGGACATGTCGCGCGCTACTGTCGTCGCCGTGGATTCTATTTTAATGATGTGCAGCATTGCGGCAACATACCTCGGCCGTCAGAATCGCATGTGACACCTGATTCACATGACCCCCGCTCACGTCGACCAGACTTCAGCCGACGTCGATCTCCTTCACCCCGTCTTCGGTCTCCTTCCCCCATGCTTCGTCGTTCCAACCACGCCCAGGAGGAAAACTAACAGTCGCAGTTCCTGAGGCAAGAGCTGCGCCACCGACGAAATTTCCAAGGCCTCATCTATCGCCCCCTAACGAGACTGCCGTGTTTGTGGACGGTTTCGCCACAACTGCTCTTGTCGACACAGGTGCCGCTATTTGTATAATCAGTGAAGTATTATGCCGCAAACTGAACAAAGTGACGACTCCACTGGTTGAAATTTCTTTACGCATGGCGAGTTCGCAACACGTCCAACCTTCTGCCACATGCACTGCTCGTGTTGTGATTCAAGGAGTGCTTTACATCGTAGAATTTGTCGTCCTTCCGCATGCGTCTCATGAAATCAACCTGTGGTGGAACTTTTTTTCCGCTAATCATGCGGTTGTCGACTGCGCTCGTGCTCAACTCGTTTTGTTTCCATTCAGCACGACATTCATAGATCTTTCTCGCTCACCTAAAAAGGTGATCGTCGCCGCTGACGTCGTCATTTCTGCTTTTTCGGTCACCGCGGTATCTCTTTTGTGCAACTCCGTTTCCGATTCAACTGCCCTAGTTATGCCGTCACAAGAATGCGCTCGTCGCCGGAACCTTGTCGTCCCGTTTGCCGTCATAACACTTGCCGATGGCTCCAGTGCCCTGTACGTGTGCAATCCGTTCCCTTGTCCCGCTACCTTATTGCATGGCGAATGCATTGGGAGTCTTGACACTTATGATGACATCTTTCCTTTCGATGCCCGTTATGATACGACACCGATGTCCGTGGAGGCTGTCACAGCTGGCACCGCACCCTCACTACCTGACGAAGACGTTCTGTTGCGCAGCGTAGACACCGGCCTTACGCAAGACCAGCGCAATCAGCTCATTCAACTACTTGACCGTTTCCGCGCCTCCTTCAACCACGGACAACCTCCCTTGAGACGCACGTCAGTTGTCGCTCACCATATCGACACCGGTCATCATACTCCACTTCGTCAGCGCCCCTACCGCGTCTCGCAGGCCGAGCGTGACGTCATCACTCAACACGTCGACGAGATGCTGCAACGTGGTGTTATTCAGCACTCACACAGTCCTTGGGCTTCGCCAGTGGTGCTCGTGCGAAAAAAGGATGGCTCCATCAAGTTTTGCGTGGATTATTGTCGACTAAACAACATCACACGCAAGGATGTTTATCCCCTGCCACGCATTGATGACGCCTTGGATTGCCTTCAAGGTGCGGAGTTTTTCTCTTCACTGGAATCTGCGCTCTGGATATTGGCAAGTACCAATGGCTGAACCAAACCGTCCAAAAACGGCGTTTGTGACCCCTGACGGCTTATATGAATTTAATGTGATGCCCTTCGGTCTTTGCAATGCGCCTGCGACTTTTGAAAGAATGATGGACAGTGTTCTCAGGGGACTTAAATGGCACATATGTCTTTGCTATTTAGACGACATAGTTGTATTCTCGGCGAATTTCGAAACTCATCTTTCCTGTCTGGAACAAGTTCTCCAGTGCCTTACGGCAGCCGGGTTGCAACTTAACTTCAAGAAATGTCGTTTTGGCGCCCGCAAACTCACAATTCTCGGCCACGTCGTTTCAAAAGAAGGAATATCGCCAGATCCTGCCAAACTGCGTGCCGTTGCCGAGTACCCCAAGCCTACTACCCTAAAGGAGCTTCGTAGTTTCATAGGCTTGTGTTCCTATTTTCGGCGTTTCATTCGCAATTTTGCCTCTATAATTGCCCCTCTGACACAGCTTCTCTCCCGTAGCACGGACCCTCTCTGGCTGGAATTCCCACTGCGATGAGGCATTCACGGCGCTACGCCGGCTACTCATCTCTCCGCCAGTTCTCCGCCACTTCAATCCCAATGCACCCACTGAAATTCACACGGATGCAAGCGGTGTCGGTCTCGGTGCCATTCTCGCTCAACGCAAGGATGGCTGTGACGAGTACGTTGTCGCCTATGCCAGCCGTACACTAACGAAGGCAGAGTCCAACTATTCCGTCACGGAAAAGGAGTGCTTGGCTATCATTTGGGCTATAGGAAAATTTCGCACCTACCTTTACGGACGCCAGTTTGATGTTGTCACAGATCACCATGCCTTATGCTGGTTAGCGTCCATGAAAGATCCTACTGGCCGCCTCGCTCATTGGTCTTTCGCGCCTTCAGGAATACGATATCCGTGTTGTTTATCGCTCAGGACGCAGACATTCAGACGCCGATGCACTATCCCGTTCTCCACTGCCTCCTGCCCTTGCCTGCTTATCAACTGCCATTTGCGATTCGTCATCGTTGAGCATCACTGACATGCCATCCGAACAGCGCAAGGATCCCTGGATCAATTCTTTGCTCGACGTCCTCTCTCACAGTTTGTCAGAAACGACTTCACGCTCCCTCTCTCGTCAAGCAAGACACTTTGCTGTCCGTGAGGGCTTGTTGTATCGCCGCAATTACGGGACGCATGGCCGTAGGTGGCTCCTTGTCATCCCTCGTCATTTGCGTTCGGACATCTGCGCTGGCTTTCACGATGACCCCCAGTAGTGGCCACGCTGGAGTATTTAAGACTTACTCTCGCCTTCGTCTAAGATACTACTGGCGCGGCATGTATCGGCACGTTCGCCAGTACGTTCGGTCATGCACCACGTGTCAACGACGCAAGACGCCTTCTCACAGCACTGCTGGCCCTTTGCACCCTTAAACTGCCCAGCGAGACCATTCGACCGCGTCGGAATTGATATTTATGGTCCTCTACCCAACTCTCTTCGAGGCAACCGGTGGATTATCGTCGCCGTGGATCATTTAACACGCTACGCTGAAACATCTGCGCTGCCTGCTACCACTGCGAAAGACGTTGCGTCCTTTCTTCTTCACCATCTCATTTTGCGACACGGTGCACCTCGTGAATTACTCAGTGACCGTGGACGCGTGTTTCTCTCGAACGCCGTCGACGAGCTATTCAAGGCATGTCGCACTGTCCATAGGAAATCCTCGGCATACCATCCCCAAACCAATGGCATGACAGAACGCTTTAACCGCACCCTTGGAGATATGCTTGCCATGTACGCCTCTGACGACCACACTAATTGGGACCAAGAGCTCCCTTTTGTCACGTACGCGTACAACTCTGCGCCACAAACAACCACTGGCTTTTCTCCTTTCTTCCTTCTGTACGGACGTGAGCCATCATGCTGCATGGACACCATTCTTCCTTACAGGCCTGATGTTTCCGAAGCGACGCCTGTTTCCGGAGCAGCTGCTTATGCCGAAGAGTGTCGTCAACTCGCTCGCTCATTTACCGCACAAGACCAATGGCGCCAGAAAACTGACCACGATTCCTCTGCGTCTACTGTACACTATAACCCAGGAATGCTGGTTTGGCTCTGGGTCCCGTCTACCCCTCCCAGTCTTTCCCCGAAGCTTTCGTCGAAATACCATGGCCCCTACCGTGTGGTGCGGCAAACATCTCCTGTCAACTATGAAGTTGAGCCCATTGATCCACCCTCGGACCAACGCTGCCGTGGGCGTGAAATAGTACACGTGTCACGCCTCAAACCGTGCTATGACCCCCTTGTCGTGTCCTTTCCCTAGGTCGCCAGGTTGGCTCCTTTCTGCGCGGGGAGTAATTGTACCGAAGCATAGTGACGCCAGCTCTGTGCCAGCGTGAAATAAGACGTTGATGTCCGTGTGTGGCTCGTGCTTGCCGGGTTCCTGCCTGTACCAGCTTGTTGTGGCTAACGTTTCTTGATTAATAACCTGTGTTTTTACGCAACCTTGCTCGTTGCAATATATATATATATATATATATATATATATATATATATATATATGATATAAAAAAGAAATTTTGTAGGTCCGGTGCAAGTATAATTAGAAATAAAAGAGCACACCTACGAAAATATGATTGTTTTTTACTCTACACTTCGGCCATGGCACGGCATTCGTCAGGATTCTTCGTCAGGATTCATGAATCCTGACGAAGGTAGTGCCATGGCCGACACATAGAGTAAACAACTATCAAATTTTCGTAAGTGTGCTCCTTTATTTCTATATATATATATATATATATATATATATATATATGAGAACGAACAGACAGTAATGCCAAGGAATGTACAGGGGAAGTTATTAGAACCAATGACATGTATATAAGAAGAAGAAATCTCATTAATATTGTGTCAAAACACGAAAAAACTAGCCATTAAGTATAATATAAACTTATATATATATATATATATATATATATATATATATATATATATATATATATATATATATATATATATATATCAATGCAATCCTTAGCGACTTGGTGTATTTTGACAGTTTCTATATCCATCTACCTATCTTTCTGCGTGCGTGTGCGAGGATGGTATAGCCCTTAAGTCTGCAATAAAATTCAACTTCAGTGGTAGGCGCCTAACTTAAAATTAAGGTGAACATGACATGACGGCTTTATTATTCGAGTAATTATGTATTGAATATAAAGTCCAATAGCCAGTAACGCCACCTAATTGAAGTTAAACAAACATAAGGCTCTATTTGAAAAGTATACAGAAGGCTTTGGCGTGGCTTTGAGGTAGAATTCTTCATTGCCACGCAGAAGTCTTTACGGTTTTATTGCTGCTGAAATACTGATATTCATTGCTTGCAGTCGTCCGGTCAACGCTGCCCCTGCCAGCTGTTTTTTTAACGCTCAAGCGTTGATGTTATCCAAAATAATATTACCAATAAAATTATGGTAATATTGTTTATTATTATTATTATTAATATTATTATTATTATTATTATTATTATTATTTACTTCACGTCGATTTCCACACACAGAAATTCATAAGAAGCCTAGTTGAGTGGTTCACCGAAAATTGTTACTTGACGTGTTCCTCGCCCAGGGTCACAATCGCTCATAACCTAAGAAAAGTAAAAAAACTTATACAATAAGTAAAGAAACCTAAAGCATCAGTGGTTATTCTTTCCGTGTTTCTTAAGCTCCTCTTATATTGCGCCACTGCAAAATTCTATAAGGAAGTCTGTTGAAAACTACAAAAAATAGTCGTAGGGCATTAGAAATTGATTTTTTCACAACTTACTCCTTTTATTGACATCATTCATAAAACAAGTACATTTTCATTCGAGTGTTAGATAAAATAGGCCCTTCTATATCTACTCACTTTTTGCTTTCCATGAACCTCTTATTCACATCCTGAGTAGAGTAGACCATAATGTGAAACATAAAATACTTTGCGTAGTCATCTTTAGTCCGCGTAGTGGATTATCGTTTTCAGAATTTTAGGTTAATTGCACCGAAATACTTGGCAGCACAGGGCGACAAATTGTACAGGCACAGTAATACAAGTATGCTCTTCCCCAAAAATTGTTTGATGTGGTTTCAATAGCTTATAAAAACAGCGTTCAAGCGTCGGAAGCACAGCTGTCATAAAGATATGGGTACAAATTTTCCTCGTACCTTCGAAATCATTTGGTCCGGTGCACTTTGGTGGGTTCCTATTGATGTGCGATACCAAACTATACAGGACTTTACGCAGCTATATGGAGAAGCTTCTCGAACGAATATTGTTATACTGATTTTTTCCACGCGCACTGTAGTTCCTCACTTGCGATGAGAGTTAAACAGTATCTTCCTGTTTAAAAGTCCTCGCCAATAAAAAAAGGTGCATGAGCGTGATAGCTGAAAACTTCGCATTTATGTCTTAAGTCACACATTAGAGATTGTGACAACATATAACAGGCTAATCTGCAAGTACGACGAGATAAAAAGTGCAAATCTTTTTTATTCGTTGCACGGATTTCCGCAGCTACTTGTTAGAAAGGTGGAGAAGACAGCATATTTTTTTATTTTTAAGGTCTTACATCCCAAACCCATGATGTTATTATGAGGAATACCCAAGAAGGGGCTCCAGAAATTTCGACCCTATGTCGTTTTTTATCCTCCATTGATGACGCATACCTAACAGGCTTCTATTTAGCCTTTCCGGAAATGCCACCGATTCGGCCCTTTTGAACCCGTGACTTCCGCTTCATAGCCACAGCTCTACCACGCTGGACAGGGAGACAAGGCTTATAGCGTCTGAATATATGCACAATTAGTTGCTTACCCTGCACACTATCTTCACTGAGCAGTTGGGCGTTCTTGTAAAGTTACACCTACAGTCTGTTTTTTTTTCGTTTGCTTGAACACTTGGCTTTTATGCCCTTACCAAGGCATTCATATTGTAAAAAACAAAAACGCTTTCCTTGTTGCTCTGCTACTTAAAGACAATGGAAGGTTTCTACTAAAACTAGAATTAACAGTGACATGAGATCTCTTAGGTTGAGTATCGGTCGTCCTCAGGCGTCGCGATACACCGCAGCTACATTTTTATGACATTTGTACTTCTATACGCAGTCTTATAGGAACAATTTTTGTAAGCCTTAATAAATTATGTAATTGGACATTCAGTTTTCGAGGTGAGAATAGTCAAAATATTACTTCTTCATTTTTTATGAACTACAACAAAGCTGTGCTGCTCATGTGCTGTTCTGGGTTCCAAAACTAAACCGTGCCTTTAGCCGTAATCTGGCTCAACCCGGATCATCGTCTCGCCACACTGGACAGCTACGTCACCAGGGTGTGGCAAGAACATCTTCAGTTGAGCTAAGCTGAGTGCAGTCGCTGGTCACACACCACTACCTTTTACGGCCAGTACCAAGTAATCGAACTATGAAACCAAAATATGTATGTAACCTAAAAAAGTGTAATCCGATTATTATAACTTCTCTACTAAATTAAACAAAGTTTGGTTGAAGTCCTGTAACTATCCATCAGGATCGAGGGTGCGCTACGACTTCGTCGAAGGCTGCCAAGCTTCCAGGCCTGAATAGTAAAAGGCAAAGCCCACGCTTCGAACGCCATTGAAGAAGAGGCAAGACTTTGACGCTTCGAACGCCCATGCAAGCTTGTGGATGTCAACAAAGCCTACCGGACGCCTACGCGACGCATGCCAGCTGAGGACTTTGTCTCAGCGGCAAGGTATTCACTTATTCACTACTTATCCACGACAATCACCATCAGCAAGCACGGCGAACGCAACAGACATGCGAGCTTCCGACACAGAAGCAACGCAAGGTGGGCTAACATTACCATGCCCGCGTAGAACGCACTTTCAACTACGCGCGTTGAGAAGGAAGAGCACGCTGTATAATCAGTCAGCCCAGCTTGAACATGAAACGTGCTGGTGATGTTGAATATACTGAGACCAGCACTCGACCACGGCGAGCTGGTCCTCTTTCTTTAAGACTAAAGAGAACTACGAGGCCAATCGTGAAAAATGATGCGAAGAACTAGACGCAGCATGGAAGAAAGTGGAGTATGCTACGCGGGAGATTTCCGGCAAAGATAAGAAAGAGGTTCAGACAATCACGAATACGCTACGTGATAGTTCCGAGCAGTACAAAGACGTATTCGCCAAGTACGAAACCTGCTCTGTTAGGCCGCGTTCACACTGAGCATTCCGGCCGCCGAAAGTGCTCCGAATCCGGTTCGGCGGTGGCGAGATCCGCCGAAAGGGCCCTCTCCGCGCCGATCGCTCTCGGACCGATTTTTGCGGCATCTGCCGCCGAATCGTTCACCGCGGACCAATAGGAGCGCTAGTCAAGGAATCTTGAAAAATGGCGGCCAAGCCTCACTCACTTGTTATGGCGCAGTGCACGTAACTGAATCTTGAAACCAACGGGAGTTCAACCTACTGTGTGCTTACTTCGCGTCCGTATTTCGTGGAAGAGGTGATCGAGCTTGCTGTTGGCGTGACCGAGCTTGTTGAGGTCTTGCAGAGCAAAACGAACCCACCAACACCGCTGGCGTCGGTGGTTTTTCTGCTCTTCGTGCATTACAAGACAGCCACTTGCCAGCAAAGTAAGCAGTACTGTATTTTCTTGCTTCTTGCGTACGATAACCGGCGAACTATACAGCACCGGATAGCGTAGTAGCGTTTGCGAGCCGCGACAACATCCGGGTGACAGCGCATCCATCCCGCGTTCGCCCCGTAGTACATGGCATATTCGGCGGCGCGGGGCACGTCCAGTGCGAACGACGCTGTGTTTCGGCGGCAGGGGAATTTCGGTCGCTGTAGAAAGCGGATGTTTCAGTGTGAACTAGGCATTAAGACGAACTGCCCCAACAGTCGACAAGAGCTGGCTCAACGAAGACAAATTGAAGAGGAGCGCCACGTTCTAGTCATGAACAGCCTTAAAGAGCATAGTCAAAAGTTATGCGTCAGAGACGAGACGCCATCAAGGCGTTCGTTTTCAGTCTACTCCACGCTTTCTTCGTCATGACCGCTCACCAGTTTGTCAACTATCAGTACAAGCTTGTGAGGAAGCGGAGGCCGCCAAAACGAGGGCTCACTTCGGTCGCAAGGAGGCAGCTATGAAGCTAGAGAGGGCCAAGGTTGACGCCGAGCTTGAAGTTCTTCGTCATGAAAAGGAAGCAGGTGTGGCTGAGGCACACGCTGATGCTCTCGCAGCGGGCGTGGTGCAGTATGGTGGGGACTGCTTGCATCCACTGCCGGTTCTGAATAGCGAGCAGCGCATTGCAGATTACGTACACAGCCAAGAGGCCACGCACCCACCAATGCATCGACACTCGGAGCTTTATATGGCAGACATCACTGTCCCTGACAACCTCAACAGAAAACAGAAGGACCGTGCTGTTCATGAATGAAAGATTGTTCAGCAGGGTGACCAGTTGTCCGTGAACGCTCCAGCCTCACGTAACGCAAGTTCCGAGCTGACTTGAGTACTAAAGTTCTTAAGTCGAAAGGATCTCCTCTCCATGAGCCTCACTAAATTTGATGGCTCTCCGGCGAATTTTCGACTATAAAAATTATCGTTTGAAGCAACAATGCGTTGCCTGGAAATTTCCGCTCAAGAAAAACATGACTTACTCATTGCTACCTTAGGCCTAAAGTCATCAGTTCAAGTCAATAGGCTAAAGTCTGTGTACATACACGACTTCGAAGCAGGGCTGTAGGCTGTTTTGAAGAGATTGAACGACACCTTCGGTAGTCCTGAAGTCGTGCAGGACTCACTGATGGAACGCCTAGAAGCTTTTCCAAGGTTATTGGGATGCGACAATGTGAAGCTTCGAGAACTCGGTGACTTGCCACTCGAACTGGAGGCAGCGAAAGCGGCCCCCTATTCGGCAGGGCTGAAATAGTTCGACACTGCGTGAAGCGTGAACAGCATCGTCTCAAATCTCCCACCAGGTCTCTAGGAGAAATGAATTATCACAGGGTCAAAGTTCAAAAGAGAGAACAAGGCATTTCTGCTGTTTTCCTTCTCCTCGAAGTTCGTGAGGGTCGAGGCTAAAGTAAGGAATGACCCCAGCTTCCTTATACGTACGAACAATGGCTTGCCGGATCACCACATGAAATTGGCAGCATATCCACGGAGTGAATGATGGAGAGTGGGGCGAAGCATTTGTCCGTCCATTCCTTCTTGCTTCCGTCGATCCATGCGTCCGTCTGTGTGTCCGTCCATGCGTCCATCCGCCCGTCCGTGCGTGCGTCTGTTCGTGCATCCGTCTCGGCATTCGTCCATGCATCTGCCCCTGAGTCCATTCATGCGTCCATCCACGTATCTGCATGTGTGTCCGTTCGTCCATCCATTTAACACTCCAAGTACCACCATCTCGCATCTTTTTATTATATATTCCCCATATAGAAGCACCGCCATCCAGCGGACATTCCAAGGGCTAAACGAGAAATGGCACACACACACACTTTCTTACGGTTTGCGCTTTGGGTCTACTTCTCAGCTTTAACCACTTGGAGTTCATGGTATATACTAGTTCACCGTACTCATGGCACTGCGGTCCAACGCTCGCTAAACCTTTCTAAAAGCAAGGAGGTTACGCCCAGCGAGTATAACGTAGCAAGCTCTTCCTGCCAGATAGTGCTCAATGTACATGCCAATGGCAGCTAATGGGAAATGAGAGACAGGAGAATTCGGCTTTTACTTTCTTACGGCTTGTGCTTCGTATCTACTTCCCACCTTTAACCACCTCGAGCTCTTTCATGGTATATACTAGTTCATTGTATTCATGGCACTGCGGCTCAACGCTAGCTAAACCTTTCTAAAACTAAGAAGGTTACACCCAGCGAGTAAAACGTAGCAACCATTTCTTGTCAGATAGTGCTCAATGTACGTGCCATTGGCTGCTAATGGGGATCGCAGCGTGCGCGTTAACTAAAAGCCGAATGCTCCTGTCACTCATTCCCCATTAGCAGCCATTGGAACGCACATTGAGCCCTATTTTTTATTGTTCAATAACGCACAGAAATTTCTCACCAGCACCACCTTGGAGGTCAAAATGAGATACTTGTTACGTACTACAACGGCTTCGAGGGACGAACGGGTGCCGTTATAAGGAGCTTCGCCCCTAAAAATGTGTCTCGAGAATCTCCTGCGGTAGAGCAATGGTATCAACAAGAAAAACCAAAGCAGATGTCATAGCCGAAAAGACTGATATGCTGTCGTCGGGTGGTCTCCGTTCCACAAAAAAACCCATTTCTACGAAGGTTGTCGTGCCTTCGCCAACAAAAGTTTCAACGAAAGGAATGATTTCCTTAAGAATCATGACATTTGCATCCAGCGCTGCAAGTCAGCAAGCCACATTTCAAAGCATTGTAACATCCCTTTGAAGTGCTGTATATCTGGTTCTGCATAGCATTCCGCAGCGTTTCATCCTTCGGATACGTGTACCCGAGATTCATCCGGAGCTGCGGGAGAAGCTGACGCTTCAGGGAACGTCATCTTCACACTTACTGAAGTATGCAAATGTGGTGATGAGAACAAGTCATGTGCAAAGATTTGCCTTGTGTGAGTGCATCAGAAGTATCAGCCACTCGAAACGGTAAAAGTCTATGCCGTTTTAAACGACGAAAGCCATCAGTCAAACGTCAGATCTGAGCTACTGAACGTCTTGCGTGTAGAGAGGTCTCCTACCACGTACACCTTCACAACGTGCGCAGGAGCTACCGAAGTCAACACAAAACAGACCGAAGGATTCTCAGTGCGGGGCGTTGCAGAAGAAATCAGCCTTGAGCTTCCACCATTGCTCGAGAGCGACGATATTCCTGACAATAGAAACGGAATACCGACTCCTCAAGCAGCTGAATGTTACCCAGACCTGCGTCTATAGCAGGCTACATCCCTCCTGTGTATCGTCGAGCACAGATATGTCTTCTTCTTGGTCGGGACACTATTGCGGCACACAAGGTTCGTGAGACACGCAACGGGCCATGGAATGTTACATTCGTTCAGAAACATGACCTCGGTTGCATGATTGTTGGGAACATTTACATTGGCCATACACGGAGGCTAAGTACTGTAAGTGTTTTAAGACTCCTGTGTTGAGCAGTGGTCGACCATTCACCCTAGATCCTTGCGAATATCACTTCACTGAAAGGAAGAGGGGAGTTACTCATGCTCAAGGTGGACAATTATATGGGTCAAGTACCCCACTGGTAGCGGAAGACGGAGACAACTTGGTCAAAACGCTGTTCGACACAACTAAGGAAGACGTTGAACTTGCGCTGTCCATCGAGGATAGAATGTTCGTTGAGATCATGAATAAAGAGTTCGTTAGAGATCGCTCGAACAGCTGCTTAGGTGTTCTATTCCGCAAGCCGAGGGGCCACCTCCCAAACAATAGACGGCAAGCTTTGTCTCAACTTCTGGGTCTGTGAAGCCTGGGAAGTTCAGAGTTGGGTTTGAGTCTAGCGCGGAGTACAAGAAAGTTTCGTTGAACAGTGTCCTCCTGACGGGACCAGACTTCATCAACAGCCTCATTGGAGTATTAATACGTTTCAAAAAAGAGCAGGTTGCAGTGATGGCGGACATACTGCGAATGTACTACAATTTCTGGGTCCGAGAAGATCATCGCGATTTCCTCAGGTTCTTGTGGTTTAAGAACAATGTCATATCAGATGATATCGTGGAATGCCTACTGAAAGCCAACGTCTTTGGAAATAGCCCATCCCCAGCTGTAACATTGTATAGGCTTCGACGACTAGCCCGAGAAGGCTCGGGTGCGTTCGGAGAGAAAGCAGCGAAATTTGTGGAGAATTATTTCTACGTCGTTGACGCACAGAAGACCGTTCCCACAGAGAAAGAGACAATCAAGCTACTGCATAAATCGCAGCAATTGCTTGAAACAGTGAACATATGGCTAGATAAAATTGTCTAAAATAATGAGAATGTACTTCATGCTTTTCTCGTTCAAAACTGTGTGGCAGACCTCCAGGAAATCGACTTCACCAAAGAGGCATTGCCTGCACAACGTAGCCTAGGGCTACCGTGGAGTGTGCGCGAAGACACGTTTCTTTTCCCAACTCCACCCGAGGACAAACCATGTACTCGTCATGGTGTTCTCACGAATATCAATGGCTTGTATGACCCATTGGGATTCGTGGCTTCAGTGACTGCACGAGCCAAATCCTTTCTACGCGAGATCACTGCCGACAGATATGACTGGGCACACCAATACCACTTCGCAGAGCAGAAGAATGGGAAGACTGCAAAAGCTTTATTTAAGCGCTGGAAAGCTTTCCAATCAGAAGAATCCATGCACCGATATCAGTCTCACAAGCTGAGCGCGAGGAGATCAAAATTTTCTGCAATGCATAAACAGAAGCAGCCGCAGCCGTGGTATACCTAAACGTCACCGACAAGACAGGAACACCCCACGTCGGATTCCTAAAAGGAAAGGTCAAGTTCGCTTCCCTAGCTCAGCTTACCATTCCGAGATCGGAAGTCTGTGGAGCGGTGCTCGCAGTCAAATTGACTGAACTCATTCAGTGGGAGCTGGATCTGCAAGTAGACATGCTGAAGTTCTACTATCGACACCAAGGTCATGTTAGGCTACATATGCAACAAAAGAGTAGGCTCTACGTGTACCTGGCAAACAGGGTGCAACGTATTTGCAAAACAACGACGCCATAACGGTGAAACTACATTCACATTGATGAGAATCCCCCAGATCAAGGTACAAGATTGGTGTAAGCGATGAATCTCGGACACACATCTTAGTTTAATAGCCCTGACTTTCTTCGACAAAGAGAAGAAAGTGTGTCGCGTCTATTGGCGTTCTGCTTGGGGTCCCCAAATAAAGATAAAGATGTGCTCCCAGAAGTTAACACCTTGGCCACATCGGTTGTGACAACTCAGACTTGGGGCTCGACGATTCAGCAGGCTTTCGAGCAGGGAGAAACTCATCCACGCCTCAGCATTTCTTCAAGGATTGTTCATTGTGTTATGGGTGACGTTGAGCAAAAAATGCTGTCGATTATTTTTCAACAGTGGCAGAAACTGTGCTTCGTGCTGTTCAGCAAGATTTTGTACTGGCGAGAGAAGAGAGACGTGAGATGACGTCGAAGGCAGCCGATAGGGCCGTGCCGATCTCGCCACTTTATTCCAGGCCTGAAGCGGAGCCACGTCGGCTACCAGCGTCCGCCACGCCAGGCGTGTCAGCTCGTTCTAATCCTCACGCAGCCCGAGCTAGCATCAGCTGCGCGAGAGGCGCGGCGCGGTGATGAAGAAATGATGATGGTGATGATGGCGCTACAGGGCTCCCCCCTAGCGCTTTGCACGATTTGAAGGCATGTTAAAAAGAAAGAGAGCGAGAAATGCTATATACATGAACGGCAATCCATAAAGTGTTCATTTGGCCAGTCCAGGTTGTCAACGTTTATGGGCCATCAGTAGGCAGTGTCTCCGGTGGGCGACTCTGGGAGAAGCGCAAGGGACGAAGAAGGAAGTGCTGAGTCGCTGTGTTCATAGACACGTCCATCCCACAATTACGCGGCGGGACCATTCGAATGCGCACCCGCCGTTTTGAGTAGACGCGGCTGACAAACGTGCCCACAGATGGAACTGTGGACAGGCGCTGAAGAGCTCACGCCGGCAATGTGTTCGAAATAGTGTGAAGGATCGGAACGCACCCATGATGACCGAGCACTGAAGTTTCACAGCCACAGCGGGGTCTCGGACAGCGCACAGGGTGCCGAGCATGCTGTCGACAAGGAGCAGCGTCGCGGTCGTGCTGGTGCGGACGTCTCTGTCGATGAAACACCGGCCTCCGCGTAGCACTGCGACCGGCAGGCCGGGGCGTGTGGCCGAGTCGACGGATGCGGAAACGTTGTGCATTGCGGCTAGTCATGTGCACGGCAAGTGGTTGGCCCTTGCGTCGGGAAAGCCTCGTAGGTGTTTGCGCCGTCTTGAAGGCCAACGTTGCAACACATGAGTGTTTAGCAAGAGGCTTGAAAAAGGGCCTCTCTGTATTATGCTGAACGTGATGATTTCGTTGGCATACTCTCAAGGGCGGCAGATATGCAGTTGGACCGCACGTCGTCGCTGTTGTTACCAACGAGCCTGTGTGGCGGACTGCATCCGGCGCCAAATGCTCTGGGGGATAGTTGTCAAGCTCAGAAGACGTGAGCTTTGATGGACGATCGGGTGGCACACCTGAAAGACCATCGGTTCTCCGCGCATGAGGGTTGGTGTGCAGGTCTGCATGATCGATGACAACCTCTTCAGCATGTGTGGAATATGTAGTCTGCAGTACCATAGGCGCGCCAGGTACGTCGTCCTCAGCTGCGTCAGTCATAGTCGCTGCCTCTGGGAAGTTTGGCTGCGGTTGACGGCTTATGACTTTAACTTCGGCTGCGGGAGACTGCGGGGCTGAAGATGGTCGCTGCTGGCAGGATGCAAAGAGCGTCGAGGTGGGTGGGGAGACGCCTTCTGACATCGTCGACGCTGAAGTCTCCATGACCAAGGGGCGAATAGTGAGCGTGAGGATATCCGTAGTCTTGGTAGACTCCGGGGTATGCGGCGATGAAGCCGTCGTGGAGTCTGACATGTCTGAGAAATCGTGGTCTGTGTAGGCCGGAGAAGACATGCGGGTGGCGAGAGTGTCCGAGGGACAATTGGCCGAAGACCTCAAAAAATGCACCTCGTGGCAACCCGGTCGTTGGCTACAGGAACGTATTGAAGAAGCTCGTCGGATTTCGTGGCTGACTGGTCGCGTGCAGCACGAATGTTCTGAACCTCGTCGGATGGGCATTCGTACGCGGGACTTGCGTTGATAGTGGCCGGACGAGATGTTGTAGGAGACTTAGTCGGGGAAGTTAGGTCCCGGTCAGTGAAGACTTTCGGACCGGAGGGTACCGCACTCTGCGACGCACACGAAACCTGTAAGTCGCGGGTGAACGGCAGCGGGTGGTAGGTGAGGCCATGTCTGGCAAGCACCGCCGAGCAGAGGTCATCGTAAGGCTGCTGGCTGGAGGTTGAAGTGCCAGAGAGATGACGCAACTCTACCGGAAGGGCGTCTTGAAGAATGGCGTGCATCAGCGGCTGGTCCGTGACGCCATTCAACGCCAGAACGGCATTGAGCTGCATGAACCATACCTTGGGGTAGGTCAATTGGAACGGCGGCACTGGCCGGCAGAGATGCGGGAACATGGCATTGGGCCGCTCGGCGAAGGGCGTGTTCTCCGGGTCACCAATGTAGCGACGAAAGAAGAGAGACGTGAGATGACGTCGAAGGCGGCCGATGGGGCCGTGCCGATCTCGCCACTTTATTCCAGGCCTGAAGCGGAGCCACGTCGGCTACCGCGTCCGCCACGCCAGGCGTGTCAGCTCGTTCTAATCCTCGCGCAGCCCGAGCTTGCATCAGCTGCATGAGAGGCGCGGCGCGGTGATGAAGAAATGATGATGGTGATGATGGCGCTACAATTCCTTTGCTGAGAGATAAGCGCCCTCGAAGACAAAAGACCTGTTTCCAAGAGAAGCCCACTTCAGAAGCTGGATTCATTTCTTGATGAGAAAGGCCTCCTACGCATCAGTGGTCGCTAGTGCAGAAGTGATCTGCCGAAAGACGAAAAGCATCCTTTCACCATTTCAGGCCAGCACCACATTACCAGGCTTCTTATAGATCACTTTCATCAACAAGTGCAACATCAGGGCAGACATTTCATAGAAGGAGCAGTCAATTAAGCTGAATTGTGGATTATTGCCTGCAAGAGATGCATCGCATTCATCATAGGAAGATGCGTCTTGTGCAAGAGACTGAGAGGCCAACCACAGGAACAGAAGATGGCTGATCTGCCGAAGGTCTGACTGGCCACCGACCCCCCATTCACCAATGTTGCAGTCAACGTTTTCGGCCCATGGATGGTCCCTGCCCACCGCAAAGAGGCGGAGTGTCTGACAACAAGCGTTAGGCAGTGCTATTCACATGTGTGAGCATTCAAGTAGTGCACATCAAAGTCGTAGATGGCTTGGACACATCAAGTTTCATAAACGCATTGCGGTGTTTTCTCGCCATACAAGAGCGTATCAAGCCAATTCGCTCCAACCACAGCACCAACTTTGTGGGTGCTCGCAGGGAGCTAAACATCAGCCCACAAGACATGGATTGCCATGTTCGCTGCTGGGGGAATTCCTATCTGAGAGAGGCTTTATGTGGATCTTCAACCCACCCCATATCTCTCACATGGGTGGAGTATAGAAAAGGATGATAGGGATTGCTCATCAGATCCTCGACTTGATGCTGCTGCAATCCCACCATCATCGACTCACCCATGATAACATTTATAGCCGACGTTTCCGGATTCATACACGCTTGGCCCCTTTAACATATGTCGTCTGATGCAGAAACGCCCTTAATTTTAACTTCAGTGGCAATTCTAACGCATAAGTTGGGATGCATGGCGTCATGCTTGGAGGACGCTGCAATCGGAAACATCTACAAAAGCGAATGAACTAGCCTTATCAGGTTGCTCTTCTCATTCAGCTGTGTTGGTTTCCTAAGTGTCTCAGTAGTCTGATGATTTGAGCAACCAAGCCTTGTAGTCTTCTGATGACCTCGAAATTGTGAGCGTTCGCCGTGATCAGTAAACTGAGAACGCGTATATTATAAACCCTTCGCGTCGGTCACCCGTCACATCTCGTTAGTAGTATGTCTACCGGGATCTTCATTATTTATCTCACCGTCCAGCGTGCAGACCTTTCGCGTGAGTTTGTGGACTAGAACCGCAGGTTTTACCGCTGAAATTGATTGATTGATTTGTGGGGTTTAACGTCCCAAAACCGCTATATGATTATGAGAGACGCCGTAGTGGAGGGCTCCGGAAATTTTGACCACCTGGGGTTCTTTAACGTGCGCCCAAATCTGAGCACACGAGCCTACAACATCTCCGCCTCCATCGGAAATGCAGCCGCCACAGCCGGGAATTGAACCCACGACCTGCGGGTCAGCAACCGAGCACCTTAGCCACTAGACCACCACGGTGGGGCTACTGCTGAGAACTCAGGCCGGTGCTCTTAAGTATCGCTCAACAGTCTCGATCACATGATGCAATATGTGTTTTATGTGACCGTCGCAGCTCTTCGTAACCCACAACGTATTATCAATGCGTAAAGGCTGTGATTCCACACTTAAATTTTTTATAACTTGGCTGGCTGCCGCACAAGAGCTATGTTGAAAAAACGCCAGGCCTGCGCGGAAGGCGCAGCACACTCACAGCGAAAGCTATAAGAGCGGCCTTTCAGAGCATTTTCTAAACACTCATTTGGTAAATGCTGCAAGAACACTTGCTTGACGCCCACTAAGACAATAATATTAAAAAATTTGTGTGGTAGTCCGGCATTCGCTATGCAATTTTTTCGTCATTCTTCTGAGAAGCGTGGTATCCGCTAAATAATCGCGAGGAATTTAGTGCCCATTGTTCATGCAGCGGCTGATGACGATGAGGAACAGTGCCTGAAGTGAGTATGCGCCACAGTTTAGAGCTGAATAAAAACAAGGTTTTGTAATGAGTTGTAGCATTGGACGACCCATTCGTTACGCTGTTGGCATTGTGCAACGACTGCTTGGTTCCCGCTGTTTTAAAACGCTTTATAAATTGTAATAATGCGATTGCTTTCTAGATATCAAGCCTTCCTAAGGCAAGCTTGCCAACAAGCCCTCAGCACTGGCGTAGCTCAGTGGTAGAATACTGGGCTGGCACCGAGCTGTACTAGGGTTTTTTATCTAATTACGCAAATGTGTTATGGACAGCAGTGGCGACGGCGGTGACGAACAACTATTTACGGCTTTCCCTGAGACCGTAGTTGTGATCTGCTAATAGCTTTCGCTATAAAAGCACGGGCGATATCAGCGTGTCCAGAGTTTACGTATATATTCGTTAACGCCATTTATCAGGGAACCATATTATTTACACAAACAGTTGCAATAATAACACTATGTCTACACCAACTGAAGCCCCGTTCAGCACTGGGCTGGTAGAGTTCCAAAACGTATAGCTGAACGTAAAGAAATGTTCAGTTAGGTAATAGCTGTCACGCCGTATTATGACATGTTCTCGTTATCAAAAAATTGCGTAGTATAATAGCACTGCCGCAAACAATAAATGATAAAGTACACTAAAGAAGGCATCTAACAAACCATCCACGATGGATGCTCGTTAGACAAGCATCAATGATCACAGCATTTGGCCTGTCAGGTCGTTTGTTGCTTCAATAGTGACTGTCCCCCTGTAACTTCGCTCGACCACTTTACGTGTACCATTAGTACTACACCTGGTCAACGCCATTGTTATCGATGCCACAGTACCACGATGTTCGGCCATTAGCAGAAGGAGTGTTGCGTAGGTGCATCATTGCAACTGTTTCTTCATCTTGCATAAAGCCTTAAGAATGCCTAAGAAACTCCACAGGATTCGTTATGCATTCTTCTAAGCTTGCTGCAAGAGAAGGAAAAGCCACGTTCTTTTTTTCTTCTCAGCGATTATGCTAACATTACCCCGCTCCTATATGCAAGTTTTCTGCGTCTAACGTTGTTTTGCCGAGGCTGCCTAAATTAGAGACAGTGGTCATGGAGGCCTCAACAAGTCGTGGGAGTCATGTGAAGACACCATAAAACGAGATGACATCATAGAAAACCATGGTAACCTCATACTTATATAACTACGCCATGAAAGAACGCCCTGATTTTCAGTGATCTGTAATGTCACGTTGATGTCATACGGTGACTTCATCACATGATCAGAATTTTTGCGCCACTTGTATTGATGCCTATATCATCAGTGCCAACTGTTCATTTGCGCGTTTGATTGGGCACGTAAGGCTTCCGCCTTAATAAACTGAAAGGTTGCGGTTAAAGTGTGAGACAGGCGTTCAGTTTTCTGTGTGATTCGGCGTGCGGTGCCACATATTGCGGCGTGCAGTGCCGCTTATTGCGGCGTGCAGCATGCGACGTTTCGCGACACACGGGGGCAAAGGAGCTAGCACCGGCAGGCTCCACCCTCACGCAACGCCTCGGCATGCGTGGTCTGACGACTATGCATCCTCGTAATGAAGCTCGCAACAAACAGCATTTCACAGCCACGCCTCTTTACATAAAAAATGAAGAATAGAACACCTTCGTGTACGACAAGCACGTCGCCACAGCGGTTACAGCTGCGACAGGTAGGCCTAGCATGGCGGGCGCCGGCCGTCGCCTACGCCATTCACACGCGAGCTCGTCATCGAGCACTAGTTTTTGACAACAGTATTAAGGTTTGTACACTATGTAATACGTTAGCATACACTGTTACTTTGTGGATGTTATCGAGTGAAGAACAAAGGCGGAAGCGATGCGAGACGCCGGTGAAGCCGTGTTTACCTGTGAAATGACCTTGCATCGCTGCTCACAATCTCCGATTTCACTACCGGTCTCAAAATGAGCGTTGTCTTGCAGAAATGGCACACCTAAAATATCACTTTATTCAATCTGCAATAATATAATGTCACAAGGTAAATGTACTCGACGTTTGTCACACCGCTGGAAGCGGATATGTCAATAAATCTAGGCTCGTGCCACTCCATCGATCGCCTGAATTCGCCTGTACCACGGTGTATTGGAGTGACGAGAGAGAGTTGGCGCCACCAGCGGCGTGACGCCACTCATCTGCTTTCACTGTGATTGGCTGTGGCCATGCGGCGGTGTGATGCGGCGACGAAAATGTCTTGCCGGTTTGATGCTCGCCGCACCGGCTACGCGGTGGAGCGATGCGAGGATACGCCATGAAACGTCCCCACTACGGCTGCCGCATCGTCGCACGGCACGCCGCATCACACGGGAAATCGCGCCGTCTTTCTCGCAGAAACATGACTCTATCTTGTGGGCGGCAACGGCCGTTTCGTGCTGAATTGAACAAAGCTAATTGCGGTGCTTTTGAATGAATTAGTGTGAATGGTAACATTTAATATGATACGGATAGAAAAAACTACAAGGACCTACAAAAAAACGGGTGAAGGCACGCTGTCAACGGTCATCTTGAAGACACACGCTTTCCGACATTTTGAGAACACTAGACGGAATAGCGAGAAGAAAAGAAAGAGTGGACAAGGGGGACACATAGTCAATGAAGGTTTCCTCTGTGGCGTTTCAGCCCTCAATGATGACACCTAGTGGATCAACGACACCAAAGAATATCTACCGGTGCCAGCATAAAACAATATATGCCTAACCAGCAAAAACCACCGCGAGGGCACCATGTGTATGCAATGTTATAGTCAAGCAGTACTTGACATGCGTTCCATAATGTTCATGTTACCACAATTCATTTATGCTCGTCACAGAGTAAGGCCAAGAAATACTATTCATGGTATATGCATAGCTAGCGAAATAGCTACTAATGCGCCATGACTGTTGCATAAACATCATGCTGTACATGGCATGCATGTCACATTTTCAGGATATCACATGTCGCATATGTTCGTCATGCGAAACTTCCTCGTCATACCAATCTTCGTAGATATTAAATTCATTCTCTTGCGGTGAGATCATGTCACTTAAACCGTACCATACTTGACACGCTTGAAATGCACATTAGGATCAGTTACTAATTATGTTTCTCATACACTATTTTTATACCGTAGTAATTTTGGTATAGGTAAAAGATACAAAACGGCCGCGACAGCGCAATAAATGTGGCGTGTAAATGTTGGTGCGTTAACATGCATGCCGGGGATTTTTAAAGTCATAACCTCCGATTTCCGTTGGTCATACTGCGATGTCAAGTCATAGCAGTTTTGGTATTTATCGCTTAAGCCAACAGTGTGAGCACATAGTTGTAGACTGATAGATAGATAGATAGATAGATAGATAGATAGATAGATAGATAGATAGATAGATAGATAGATAGATAGATAGATAGATAGATAGATAGATAGATAGATAGATAGATAGATAGATAGATAGATAGATAGATAGATAGATAGATAGTAGGAAACGGCCGAAGTACCTGCAGTTCGCTATTTAATGCTTCGCAATTAAAGTTTGCCACGGACTACCATGATACGTGCATCTTTCTATAACCCGATAAATTACATTGATCGTTACGGGACTGTATCAGCGAAAAGAATTGAGTTAAGCAATGTACCTTTTAAACTGTTCAGTTGTGAGAACGTTTTTCAATTCTTTTTGGAAGCAGCATTGCGTGCAATGCCAACTCTCCTCCGTTAAGCCAAATTCAGTGCTAGCACATTTAAGGTCAAAAAACATATTCTGTGGCCCCATCCAATATCTCCAAAGTATAATTGATCATTTCCACAAGTTGAATCACGATTTTCGTGTACAGTTTGAGCATGCCTTTCGCAATCACCTCCGCCAGTGGCGTGCCTCCGGAGGTAGTGGCAGAGGACATGTTGTATGCTGACATTGGCTCTTGGTTACCACGTGACGAGTTTTGTCGACCTTCTGTCACAGGGAACGTCGCATGTTGCTGGCAAAAAAATTATGTTTTGCACGAAGCACTGCTGCGCTTAGGGAAAAAAAATGAAGTCCTTATCTGCCCAGCAGAGCGTCCTGCCGGATGAAGATCACAAAACGTTGAACGTAGTAACACAATTCATGACCTTTGTAGTCTTCAGAGTGTAAGTGCAGCAAAAAATTCACAAGATTATCAAAAAGCATACAATCACAGGGGAAGGAGCAGCATCAGAAACAAATGGGTTGAAATTCTATTTGAACACCCAAAGTTTCCTTCAGGGTATCATAACAACCTACAGCATAATTGAGAACTAACAGGCATGAAGGACAATAGGCGTATTTATTTGTAGTGAGTCGGGCGTAAATGAGCAAAAAAGAGTGCACAAAAAGATGAATTTCACTAGCAGGGAGGAAACCGGCTACCTTCAAATTACTCGTTTAACATCTGAGCTACAGCAGTGGTCATCCAATATCGCTGTCTTAATTCAATGATGTGCCACTTGAAATATTTCGGATATCTGTTCAAGTTTTTTTAAGTGATGTTTTAGTGTGTTTAAAAGCCTAACCAAGTGTAGCGATGGGCATATATTCACTGTAAACCTCAACTCGAGAGATATGTAAACAAAGCACTTGAGAAGAAAAAAATTAGAAAGAAAGAAACGAAATTGCGACAGTGATGCATATATTTTCTTCTTATACCTCGGCTCACTGCAACTGATTTGCATAGATAAACGAACGCATGCATGCATTCTAGAGGTACACGAACTGGTTCCAGTTTTTTTTCGATATCAAACAGTATAGAGGAAACCCCCGAGGAACGTACTTCTGGCCATTTCTGGGCTCCTATAGCCAGGCGCCTTCGTGAATATTTAATGTGTGAATTTTGCATGGTGAGCACGTGCGATGCCTGGCCATCCTCTAATGCCTTGCCGTGCCTTTTATTTGTAGCAGTTCGATGTGGTCTTTCAGTCCGAAGTTGCACTGTCGTGGCAGATTCAAAGTACTTCAGCGATTACAATACTTTAAATCTTAAGTGTTGTAGATCCCATGAGAACTTCAGAGCCAATCCTGCCGGTATTTATTGTTGATGCTCAGTGTAGCCATAATATTCCTTGGAAGAGCAGAACTCAGAAAATAAAACACAAACCTAAATAAATAAACACATTAGAAGAAAATAAAGAAATAAAATTTTGAATATGATAATAATTCACAAATGTTTTTTTTTTCGCTTGATCATTTCTAGGAAATTTTCATTTAATCTACGTTTTGCCGATGTTGCTATGCAGCCAGCAACCAGCAAAGAGCGCAAAAAACGCACTCTATATATAACATATATTTCTAATTGCATAGAATTTCTCCGTGGCAGCTCAGTACTCTACGTCCAAGCTACGGTGGTGTACTAAAGGGCTTATTTGGGCCCTTTGGTACTTGATCAACAAAGTTAAAACCAGCGCGGATGTAAGTTCAGCGCTTCGTCCGTCTGTGTCACTGTAGTGTGTTGCATGCTGTTTTTCACTACAGTGGCGCTTCAAACGCCTTTTTAAGCAGACCCTATCTGAGGGCTTGAGGTTGGCGAAGAAATCAGATTAATATGAGTAACAGAGCGTTTCAGAGAAATGTGTCACACAATGTGAAATGCGTAACGAGTCGGTCGTTTGAAGCTTTCAACCCGTTGCAGGGAGTCCAGCCATAATTTGTCATCGTCATGAGCTACGACATCAGCAAAGTCCATATAAACCTTCACCGGTGCTTTGCGGGTACCTCCCTTTTACAAAACATACTGATCGCATATTTGATTTTTCTCTTCTCCATAAAATTTATGATAGTTAATGATCCAGGGGCTACCATGGAAGTGCACCTGTAGTTACCCAAAGGTGTTTTGAAATTCGGTAGATCACAATAAACACGCCAATCGGTGTCATGCGAAGCATGCGAAGGGAAGATGACGGCTACTGTATTTGTTGCTTGAGGTAAACGTTAGTAGATGACTTTAAACATATGTAGAAGTTTTATGCAAACAGTGTTAGGCACGTTCAAAAGTCGCATATGTTTTATACAACGCTACTGAGAATTCTGGCGGAACCATTGCTTTTACAACGTCGAAGGAGCAGTGCCGTTGTACTTTTTCTACACATTTGTCAAATCCAGCAGCACGCGAAGTTGTGGCCAACCTTTTTCGGAATTATACCAATTAGACCATTCACTTATTTGAAAAATCTGCAGACTATGCAAAGTATTTACGGACACATCTGTACGCAACGACGGCATCAGCGCTTCTGCATACCTCATTATTCTTCCCTTTAACCACTATCAGGTTCTGTTCTGTTCTGTTCTGTTTTAACTGTTTTGCTGTGGAGAGGTTGAGGAGCCTATTGCCTCGGCTACTCCATATCACAAAGTTCTGCAGCGAAAAATAAAATAATAATACAGAACGGTACCCAAAAATTAACAATACGGAAAAGGAAAAAAAACACATAATAGCACACTGAAACCAGTTCAAATAACATGTCAATACACAGTTTTCTTCACGCAGTTCACACAGTCATAAACTACTTACACGCACACCTTACTACTCTAATTCCAGTATATACATGACCACACTTTACATAATACCCATTTCTGGCTGTCAGTCATAGGCGCTTGTCCAGTCCGGTCTCCACTAAAAAGTCTGTCAGGAAGATTATTGCCTTTTTCTGAAGATGCATCTCAGGCCATGGTCCAAGTAGTTTTCTTTATTGTGAGGGGCCGTCTGTCCAAACTTGCTAATTTGTTTTTTAATTTTTCTTTTTCTTTCGCGTATTTAATGCACTCCAAAAGAATATGGCGAACATTTTCTTCTGCATGACCACAATGGCATTCCGGTGAGTTGGATCGATGTATCTTGTGCAGGAAGCTGTTTGTGTATGCTACTTCCAATCTAAGTCGGTGGATCAATGTCTCTAGGTGTCGTGGAAGGTCTGTCGCTATGGAAAATTTTCTGTGTGGATCAACTTCATAAAGTACCGTTTCCTTTGATTTAGGGCTCTCAAACCACTTCTCCATCGAACAATGGTTAGCTCCTTGCGATATAAAATGTCTAATATCCGTCCCAGATATAGGGATTGTGCAATCCCGTCCTTCCTTCAATGCTTTCTTCGCGAGACTATCAGCATCTTCATTTCCCTTTATTCCAATGTGGCTGGGTATCCATTGGAATACGATGTTGTGACCCTGCGATGAGGCATATTCCACAGTTTCTGCGATACATTGTGGTATTTACCATTTCTGTAAGGTGATCTCACATTTCTGATAAGCTGAAGAGCAGGTTTGCCATCAGTGCATATCACCCATTTTCGCGGATCTGGATTCTCGCAGATAAGCTTAACTGCTTCAAAGATAGCCACCAATTCTGCTGTCGTCGATGAAGATTTGTGCGATAATTTGTACATCTTCTTTTCCTGAATTTCGGGTATAAAGACCGCACAGGCTGATGCTTCTACTGTGCATGATCCATCTGTATATATCTTCGTTTTTTCATTATGCATTACATGAAGCTGATGAAGTACCAACTGTGCCGCTACTAGAGGTGCCATGGCTGCTTTTCTTCTCTATGCCGTCTATTTCACGGATAACGTTGAGAAGTGGCAGCGTCCAAGGTGGTTTTGAAGGTTTCCATTGTTTAAATTCTGGTACTACTGCTTGAAATGATGATATAGTATCCTGTAGTCTCGTTGCCGTTCTTTGTGTTAGTGCACCAGATAAAAAATGACTTTCATGTTGCGTGAAAATTCTAAATAAATTTCGAGATGTTTCTTTAGTTCGCAGTACTGCCAAAGGTGGCTCTCGAGCCTCCGCATACACTAAATCACTGGAAGTTGACCATGGTAAACCCAGACATACCCTCAAACTCCTTGCCAATAACAGGTGAAGTCTCCTTTCGGTGGAGGCTGGGAGTCTGTGCAGCAAGGTCAGTGAGTAAGTTACGATGGGGCGTATCCAGGCAACATGTAGGGCTAATAACGACTCTGTAGTACCACCCCATTTGGCCCCGCAGAGATGCCGGAGGATTCGATTGGCCTGATTCACTTTTTGTTCCAGAGGACTGGACATGAGGCGACCATGTTAGTCTCCGGTCTAAAATTACTCCCAAGAAGTTTATGACTTTTAACCATTTTAATGGGCTGATTTTGCAGAATAATCTGGAAATTTCCAGGTCTTTTTAATGTAAACAAAAGTAGGGCTGTTTTGGCCAGACTCAGTGCCATACCTCTTTTTTTAGAAAATGGTCTACATTATCCAATCCTTCTTGTAGAGTTTGTTGTATATCCAAAAACGATGGACCAAACGTCCATATACTTATATCATGAGCATATACTGAACATCTGATGTTGGGTGGAAGATTATACGGGAGCTGCGCCATGACTGCATTAAAGAGAGTAGGGCTTAGTACGCTGCCCTGTGGCACTCCTTGGTTGACGACATGTCTGACGTTGGGCCCTCCTGCGTAAACTACAAAAATTTTCCGGTGCTTCAGGAAGTCAGCGATCCAACGCAGTATCTTGACCTTGAATCCCTGTAAACGCCAGGCCTTCCAGAACGTGAACGTGACTCACTGTGTCGTATGCTCGGTGGACATCAAGGAATACAGCGACAGTGATGTTTCCTTGCGTTTGTTGGTTTTCCACATCTGTGACCAAATCCAGAATGCAAGTCCATTGTGCATCTACCTCTTCTGAAGCCGGCTATGCTTTCTGGTAGTAGTTTTTTCATGTCTTGTCACCCATAAAATTCGGTTCATTGATCATTTTTTTCACCAACTTTTGAAAAACAACTTGTCAAACTAACCGGCCTAAACGAGTCCAACTGCATAGGGCTCTTCCCTGGCTTTAGCAACGGTACTACTTTTGATATCTTCCAACTTTCCGGAACTTTTTCTTCTTGCCAAATTTTATTATAGATGTCCAACAGGTGTAATTTTCCTTTTTGCACAAATTATCAAGAGCAGCGTATGTAACTCCATCTGTTCCTGGTGAACTTGTTCGTTTTACTGAAGACAACACATATTGGAGCTCCTCTGGTGTGAAGCTGTCATCCAGATCTGATGAACTGATCGCAGAGGACTTTGTTACAACCGCCGAAAGCTGATTCTGCTGAGGATTTATATTCGCCTGTTTGGGCGGTCTCTCCATTTCTCAGTGATAAGATCGCAAAATTCTTCGGCAATCACACGTTCGCTAACTCCTCGAGACGCGCTAGAGAGCCTGTAGTGGTCTCGAGTGGACTACTGGCTGTCGGAGGGCCGCGTACCATGTTTTCACAGTTGAGTCGCCGAGGTAAATGGGGAAAGTGAGGCACATAAATCTTGCCACCTTTTGGTTGCAACGCTTCTGCAGTTGGTTACGCATTGTAGCGTGTACCTTCTGTGCAACCTTGAAATCTTCTAAATTACCTGACCTGCGATATCTTCTTTCAGATCAGCGTCGTATTGCCCGAAGCCTCTCATACTCAGCGTCAACACACCGAATACCCATCTGGAATGGGTACTGTACGAGTTGCTTTTGTTAGAAAATTTTTTATCTTCGATGCATACGTTTCTGCGTCAGAACAGGGTTCAAGATTTTGTCTTTGTAGTTCTCGAAAGATTGCCCCAGTTGTAATTCTTGTGTGCGGTTATTTCTTGTTTTCTTCAACTTGGGCGATATATGAATCTGGCAAGTGGTCACTTCCTCTTTTGTCAGCGTCTGCAGTCCAGTCTGCTCCAGCGCTAATTCCAGAGGAGCGCACAGTAATGTCTAGTAAGGCTGGCAGTAGTTATGCCCCCAAAGAAACGTTGGAGAACCATCATTTAGTATAGTGTAACATAATCTTCGCATATTTTTACTATAGCAGATTCCCTTACACTACAACGCTCACTACCCCGCAATTCATGGTGCGCGTTAAAATCACCACATATAATTATGGGATCATGGTCAGATCTACACACTGCAGCCAACTTCCGCGTATGAACGTTTGCTTGAGGGTGCACGTAAACACTAACTACAGTACAGTAACGTTACCAAACTTCACTTTGCATCTAACAAATTCCAGCGCATCTGTTTTTGAAGTAGCCACAAGTGTCGACGGAAATATCGCGTCTCACACACAACATCACTCTGCTTTTTTGCAGCAGGACGGTCTGCTTGGTACACCACATAATTGGACAAGCGAAAGTTAGTGGATACTCTTGTTTCGGAAATACACAAAATCGGAAACCCAAGCTGAGCGACGAATTTCTGAATATCTCCACTCTTATTCTGCAAACCGTTGCAGTTCCACTGGAATATTGCACTTCTTTTGTACCAGTTAGATAGTCCGGTAGCCACGATTACGACAAGAGAAGATGCTCACATCTAGCAGCAATTTCACTTCTGGTAAAGAACCTGCTTGTGGCAGGGATCGTAGAATCGCTTGAGAGCCGCAAAGATTATTGGCAAAATGACTGCTCGCTTCCGGCTGTCTCCCGCCGAGATCGCATTTCTCGAAGAAGTTTTGCTCAGCAAGCTGCTGACCCTTCCCTTTGGTAGTCAGTGGCTCCTTGGCTGTGTCTGGCCTGGTAGAAAGTTCCACTTCAGCATGTTCCTGGGCCCGGACTTCTTTTCCAACGCGATGTTTTGGTGCTGAGCGCTTCAATACTTCCGAGTAAGAGTCGTGGCGCCACTGTTTTGCACTTCTTTGTGCCGCAGGAACATCTTCGACTATATTCGCATTGGGTGCTGGACCTTTTTGTATCTTATGGTACCCTTTTACAATTCTCTCTCTTTGTGCCGCTGATGCCAAACGGTTTCGAGAGCAGCCTGAGAACGACGCCGGATGTGGTCCAGCACAGTTTGCACACTTAGGTGACGCTTCGAGGTGCATTCTTTGTAATCATGTGCGCCCGCACATACCTTGCATCTCTTGGTTCCCCTGCAAGTCTTAGCCTTATGCCCATATCTCTGGCAGTTGTAACACCTTACCGCCGGCTCAATGTATTCCTCGACAGTGTGAACCGTAAAGCAAGAGCAACTCATCTCTTTTGGCAATGGAATGTCATGTCTAAACTGGAGTATTACATTACGTATGAGCGGCATTGTGGCACTTCCATCTCATTTCTACCATACCTCATTTTGTCGTGTCACCGAGATTACTCCAGCATCTTTAAGATAATCCAGTAGGTCATAATCACTGTATTCGAGTGAACATCTCTTACTCTTTGCTAGGGTCTTCACGTAAGACTGAGGTATCATCACTTGTACTGCATCCAGCCGACTCTTGATCAGCAGTAACTTGTTTGCC